>JAJOOE010001242.1:0-28565 GCA_036250405.1 Solanum raphanifolium
GGGGGGTCAGGGGCTTAGCAACACCCCCAGGCCTTAGCATAAATAAAAAGCTCAAACGAGCTCAAAAAACATACAATGAGGGGGACATAAACCTAACCTCCAGACCTATGGTGGGTCATAAGTCGACCTACCTACTAAGGTTAGTCGTCTCATTCCCATACTATAAAGGAAAAACCTAGAACTATGCACCTAATGAGAGGACTCCTCTCAATACAAAGATTCTAGGAAAACATAAATAAGGGAGACTCTCCCCTTACAAAGGAAAGAATAAATAAAAGAACCTAAGCAAAGAAACTATCCTAACTCAAGGGGGCTTTTTGATTCTTTTTAACCTCTTCCTTCTGAAACTTTGAACTCCCATTTTCTCGAGAATATAACTACCACGTGCTGCATGTGGCAATTGGTTGTATGTGTAATAATGTTGGATGATGTCCTTTTTGTGACTTTGCTTGGACAGGAAGTCGACAGTGCTGTTGGCCTCTCTGTATATATGATTACATTGGAAAACTTCACATTGGCTAGCAACGTTTTGGAGTTCCTGTACAAATTTTTGAATCCTCCAAAGGGGAGTAGAGGTTTGCAATATCCACCTAGTTAGAAGCTTGGAACCTACTTTCAAAATAATGTTATTGTATCCATGCTGAATGCACCAGTTTAGCCCATAACTGGCAGCTTGAATTTCTGCCTGATTATTGGTCCATTCACCAAGAGGTATAGCAAATGCATAAATGATCTCTCCTTGTTCATCTCGTAGAATGCGTCCCGCCCGTATCTTCCCGGGGTTGTGTAGAGCACTACCATCTGTGTTAAGCTTGTATCTGTTAGGAGGAGGTGTTTTTCCAGCTCACAGATGTAACTTTAACATCATGTTTGCAGCTCTCGATCAGGTCCACTACTTCTGTCCACTGCGCAGGCCAGTAGATGTAAGGAAAAACAGTGTTGAGCAGGTGGAGGATATCTTTTAGGATCATGTATTTGACCCTGCTGCTGCTGGATTTTTTCCCCCCGTATTTAGCTGAGCATCGCTTCTTCCACAGGTTCCAATAGACCACGATGGGAAGAGTTTCGAAGAGAGTTTTGTGGGATTCATTCTTTCCTTGGATATCATTCCATCTCAAGATATGATCACTCAATGAGGACTGCTGGAAAGTAACTCCCATTGGACTCAAAAAGGATGTCCAGTTATGAGTTGCAAATGGTCCTTGATTGAAGATATGATCCACTTCATCCCATCCTTTTTGTATACAGCAGTAGCACCTCACTGGCTCCACTCCGAAGGTTGCTAATTTTTCCTTGGTTGGTAATTTATATCTAAGTGCTCTCCAAACGAGAAAAGACATCTTGAAGGGGATATTCTTATGCCAAATCTGTGAATTGCTCATTGCATTACTCTTCCTAAGCCTGCAAATTTTCCATGCTGAAGCACAAGAAAAATTCCCAGAATCGTTTGGCTTCAAGACTGCAATGTCTTTATCTCCTTGTTGGTATTGAAATTTAGTGCTCAGTATCTGAGGGATGAGCAGTGGTGGAACCTGCTGTCGCAACTTTCTTTCATTCCATTCCCCATTGACTAGAAAGTGAGAAACAATAGCATTGTTGAGGCTGGAAATGTTGGTGGTGTACTTAGCAAGAGCACCTACTCCTAGCCAATCATCCCACCAAAAGGAGCAACTTCCAGACTTAATCTTCCATGTAATATGATCCTCTATTTTGTCTTTATTCTTCGTCATATATCTCCACACTAAGGACTGACCAGTGTCCACCTTCTTTGCAACTGGATTGGCTCTCTGGCAGTATTTGGACCTGAGGAATTGACCCCATAAGGAATCTTTAGCCCGGAAGTTCCACCATTGTTTTTACTGAAGAGAAGTGCAAATATCTGTGAGTCTTTTGAGCCCCACCCCTCCTTCATCATAAGGTAGGCTCATGGTTTCAAGTGATGCCCAATGATATTTCCTATGGTCCTGATCTCTTCCCCAGAAAAAATCAGCAATAATAGACTCAATGTATTTAATAGTAGTGCTGGGAGGTGAGATTGCAGCCATAGTGTGAATAGGAATGGATTGTAATGCATGCTTGACAAGAGTGATTTTGCCTCCAAAGCTTAATATCCTTGCCTGCCATCCACAAATCTTATTGGAAACTTTCTCAACAAGTTGTGAATAATAAATGATCCTTTGTCTACCAATGTATAAGGGACAGCCTAGGTAAGTGATTGGACTGTCCTTCTGTGTAAAACCTGTGACTTGCTGTATGTGGTTGATGATATCTTGAGAAGTGTTTGAGGGGACCATAAAATGGCTCCTCTCTTTGTTGATGAGCTGATCCGAAGTGTGTTCATATTCCTCCAAGGTGGCCATGATCAGTCTCATAGAGTCTGTGTCTGAAGAAGTAAAAATAATCACATCGTCTGCAAAACTTAGATGATTAATCTAGGGGCCTTTGGACTCCATGTTAAAGCCTCTATACATAGGATTTTGCAGAGTATTGTTAAGCATTCTTGATAAAACCTCCGCACCTAAAATAAATAGGGCCGGAGAAAGAGGATCACCTTGTTTGAGGCCTCTAGTTGAGTGGAAGAATCCATGTCTGTGGCCATTAATAATGGTTGAGTACCAATTGTTACTCATGTTTCTCCACACTAGGTCAATGAAAATCTCCCCAAATCCCAATCTCCTTAGTACCAAGCAAGAAAAGGACCAAAACATTCTGTCATAGGCTTTGGTCATGTCTAGTTTGATTACCACATTGTCTCCTTCTTTGGGCCTCTTGGTATCATGAGTGATCTCTTGTGCAAGCATGATACTTTATGTGATGCTCCTCCCTCTCACAAAGCCGGATTGATTGTCTGATATGAGCAGAGGAATGATATCAGCTAGCCTCATGCTTAGAAGTTTAGAGATGATCTTATTTGAGAAGTTACTGAGACTAATAGGCCTGAGGTCAGAAAAATTGTTAGGCTGTTGCTTTTTGGGAAGCAAAACCAAGCAGGCATGTGCCATAAACTTGGGCATAATGTGACCACAAAAGAAGTGCTGTACAGCAGCTAGCAGATCCACTTTAATGATGTTCCAGCATGCTTGGTAAAATTTACCACCAATACCATCAGGACCAGGTGCTGAATTTGGATTCATGGCAAACACCACCTGCTTTAGTTCCTCTAAAGTAGGCATTTCCTGCAGTTTCTGGTTCTGTTCAGGCGTAACTATAGTAGGCAAATGTTGAAGAATTCTTTCATATATTCTGCGATTGTGACCAGTAAGCATTTCCTGGAATTATTCACAGGCTGCTTGTGCAATCTGCTCATCCCCTTGAACCCACACATCATTCCCTGTACAGATTTTATGTATAAAAAGTCTTCTTCTTCGACCCCTCATCAAAGCATGAAAATATTTGGTGTTGGCATCCCCCTCCTTAAACTATTGGAGTTGTGTCTTTTGTTTAAGAATGGATTCCTTCAACTTCAAATATCTAATATAATTGGCATTCATGAGATGTAACTGCTGTCTCAGTGCTTCAGTATTATGTGTAAGAAGTTCCCCCTCAGCCTTCTTGATAGTTTCTTCAAATTCTTTCACTTTGGTATAAATATCTCTATACTCATTCTTTGACCAATTGCTAAGCGTGTGTGTCAGCCTCTTCATTTTCTGATGAAGTTTCCACATAGTATTACCTGTGACCTCCCTCTCCCAGCACTTTCGAACCTCTTCCATAAAATTAGCATTATCCACCCAACAATGAAGGAACTTGAAATACTTGATGTGGTTCTCATTTTTCCTAACTATTTCCATCAACAGAGAGCGGTGGTCAGATCCAACTGAGGGTAGATGTTCAATAGTACTTTGTGGCATGATCTCTAGCCATTTGTCATTGACCATGGACCTGTCCAACCTCTTCCAAACTCTAGCCTGTGCAGTCCTTTGGTTGCACCAAGTGAAAGGTATACCTGTAAAGCCAAGATCAGTTAGGCCACAAGCTTCAATCACACCGATGAACTCAAAGATCTTATTCATGTTGTAAGGTATTCCCCCAAGCTTTTCCTCTATATTAGTGATAACATTAAAGTCTCCAATGGTACACCAAGGGATGTCCAGGCTAGCATATTGCAGTAGGCTATCCCACAGAGGTCTTCTCATAAGTTCCTTACACTTAGCATAAATGAAGGACACCATGAACCCCTCAGTAAGATCTGAATGCTTGAAATCTCATGTGATATGTTGTTCACTATTTTCATGAATATTACCAGTGATCGTATTAGACCAAAAAAGCCAAATTTTTCCATTAGAATTACTAATTGCATGTTCCATTTGAAGATGAATTCTCACAGTGTTGAGTTGGGAGTTGTCTGCAAAGGGCTCAAGTACCGCAATCATATCTAACTGGTGCATTTTCTTGAGTGTTTGAAGTCTCTCCAGAGAACCTTGGGTATTGATACTCCTACCATTCCAACAGATGGCCTTAATCATCAAAAACCTTTAGATTTGGACCTTGTGATGGGCCTGCTAGCAGTGGCAGAGATACTGGTGGTAGCCGGCTGTTTGGTGTTTCTATTTTGCTTCCTACCTCTAGGAGACAGGCCTTGCTGCTCAGTGAGTTCCTGGACCTCTTCTGACCATTCAGTGTTAAAGGTTGAGCCAAAAGCTTGAATTAGAAGATTACTAGTTTCCTTGTCCTCTTCATCATACTCATCTATGGATTGATTATCAGGATCCAACTCATCCTCTGAATTTAAAGCTCCATAATCATCTTGTATGGGTCTCCCCTTCTTGACTCTGGTTTCTATCTGCTTCTCTAGTTGCTGGCCTTTTGATGTTAAAACCTGTTCCAGTTCACTACTTTTTTCCTGCCTCTTTTTCATAGCATCTCTTTTCTTTTTTCTCAGCCTTTCTCCTGATTTATTGTTGGTTCTGTCTCTCTATTGTTCTGTTTCAGTAGCTTTCCTTTCCTGACTTGCATGTTGATCAACTTTCCTTTGAGTTGAGATAGGGGTAGCAGGGGCTCTAGAGTCAATCCTATGGTCATAGGTTTCAACCTCATGCAGAACATGTGTCAATTCCCTCCCCCCTTTGGATACCCCTTCCTGCAAGTTAGTGTGTGTCTCTTGTACCCTCCCTTCCATACCTCCAGCAGCTTCCTCAGCAACATTAATATCAGTAGTATGATGGGGATTAGGGGATAGGATTAGAGAGTCAATACCTGGGGTGTTTTGGATTTCGGTGGTTACAACCTGCTTTCTTGTGGTGTTATTGTGAAGATTTATTAGAGATGGATCCTTATCTGATCCTTGCATTGGATGACTTCCTTGACCTGCTGTCCTGTTGCTGTTACCTTCCTCCTCATTGTCTGTAGCTTGTAGTTCCTGCATTTCAAGGTTAATATAGTTATTATGAGTAAGAATTGTAGGAAGTATACCTGATGGTTGTGTCTCCTACTGCTTGCTGTCCTTGGATCCTTTTTGTTGTGGTGAGACAGGTCTCCAGGTAGTTTTGGGATAAGATTGGTCCTGATTTTTGTTCTGCTTCTTTCTTTGGATCTGCCATTGCTCTTCTTGATCACCAACCTCCTGCTCTTGGTGAATCTGGACCTAGGTAGTGTGTGTGTGCTGTTGGGCTTTAGGGCGAGTTTTTCCTTGAGGTTTTCTTATATTTTCTCCAGGTCTGCAGTCTCCTCTTTGCTCAGATTGCTGTGGAGCCTGCGCAGTTGATTTACCATTGTCTTGTACCTGATTTTTATTGCCTCCTTTCTCTTGTTCCCCCTTAGTCTTGCTCTTCTTTTCAGCCTCCATTTCTTTCCTCTTTTGGAACTCCTCATCTCTTCTCTTGATAGTACAAACATTATCCACATGCCCTTGGTGTTTACAGTAACGACAGTAGTCGGGAATACCTTCATATTGAATTTTTTGCCACCTCCCTTTGTTGGGATCAGAGTTCTTGAATCCCAGCCAGACATGGGGAGGTCTTTCCTTGGTAAGGTCAATTTGAATCTTCACTCTAGCCATGCTGCCTCTAGTTTTCTGGGAGGAAGGTGAATCAAGGTATAATACCTTGCCAATAGAGCTAAGAATGGTTCTTAATAGGACCTTATTGTAACAATGCCATGACAGTTCAGGAAGTGCCACCCATTTAGGGACTATAGGGGTTTCTTCTTCAGGTGTGAAATCAGGGGTCCAAGTTTGAATTCGCATTAATTGACCTTTAATATTCATTCTTTGTTTAGTCCAAACCGTAAAATAGTCAAACTCATTAGCAAGATCAATATAGACATGTCTAGAATTAAAATGAGTTATTTTCACCCCTCCAGTTAATTGAGTTTGCAAAGTGAAGCTTTTCCGGATCAATTCCATTTTGGGCATAGTGTTGGTGAATTTGCCAACAAGAGTGTGTTTACAACTTTCAGCCAATTTGATATTATAATCATCCTCGTCCAGAAGTACAGCAGGTAGTCCCTGTCTTGTGGTGTGTACGAGACTTTTCAACACAATAGGAGTTTCATTTTTGGATTGGTTATATCTTAAACGAGCAGCAAAGGATTGTACAATAGTGAAAGGAGCAGGTTCAGGAATATCACCTTGTTTAGAATTCTGGGCTCCACTTTGCTGTTGGTTGTTTAAATTTTTTGTACTACCCTGGTCTACATTATTGCTAACCTAGTTATCTACTGTCTTATTCCTTTGAAGATTAGGATCATACCTAGCAAAGTTGTTAGAGATCCTAGGAAAATTGTTCTGATAATCCGTAGTAGCTCTAGTGTTGTCCTGTTGAGTTCAACTAGTCCCTCCCTGTTGATTTGCATCCTCATTCTGATTTTTTGCCCCTCTTTGTCTTGGTGTCCTATCTGCACCTCTTTACCTTTACTTTGGCGACTTTGACTTGTTTGTCCATTTTTTCGCTGCTGATCCGGGTCGACTATCTCCATTGTCATGCCCTGATTTGTGTCCTGCATTACAAAAGGATTAGCATTAGGAATTACGTTCATTGAGTTACCTCTAATTCCAAAGGAGAAATTCGATGAATGAGCTTCTGCAGCTGAGCTTTCTGTAATTTGGTTCCTCTTGCTCTGAACATTGGCCTGTTGTATATTCATTGACATTTCCTGTATTTGATCTGCTTCTTCATGTGTTTGAGGTGTCCCTGAGGTATGGATTGCACTCAGTTGGTCGTTGGTTCTTGCAGCTGGAACAGGGAAGGAATTATTCCTAACAAATATCTTGAGCCTTTCTACTAGTTCCTTTCCTCAAATTCATTGCAACTTCATCCGGATGGATTGGTTGATTGTTGTTGGTGTTTCCTCCTTCCAAATTGCTTGAAATATCTGTAAGATGGATGTCCAAAGATGTGGAAATAGTTCCTTTCAAAGATTTTTCATAAACTCCGGTGACCTGGGTTCTAAATTCGCCGGATTCCTTCCCGTCGGTGATTCCGCCATCCATTTTGCTTAAAATTTTTGTGAGATGAACCTCATCCTGTGGGGAGTAATCCCCAGTGGTTGAATCAGCACGAATTTGACTTGAAATATCTCGAAATTGTTGGGGCAGCTCTGGAGATTCATTCGCGTCTTTCGCGCAGATCGCCTCTTGATTCTCGTCGATTGGGACGATGAAATCAGTTGAGTTTTTACTATGATGTAGATCGAGACTAGTAGATTCCATATATCCAATCACTTTTTCACGAATCAATACAGAAACACTTGGGGAAATAATATTACGCGTCCCTTCCAAATTTAGTGTTTAGTGTTTAGGGATTAGGGATTAGGGATTAGGGTTAAGGGTCTAGGATTAGGTTATGTTTCATGGTTAAGGGTTAAGGGTTTGGGGTTCCAATATTCAGAATTAAGGTTTAGGGTTTAGGGTTTAGGTTTTAGGTTTTAGGGTTTATGGTTTATAGTTTCAAGTTTAGTGTTTAGGGTTTCAGGTTTAGTGTTTAGATTTTAAGCTTCAGGGTTTAGAGTTTAGGGTTTAGTATTTAAGAGTTTCAGGATTAGTATGTAACATTTAGGGTTTAGGGTTTTGGGTTTAGGGTTTAGAGTTTTGGATTTAGGGTTTAAGGTTTAGGATTTAGTTTATAGGGTTTAGTGTTTTGCATTTCGGGTTTAGTGTTTAGTGTTTAGGTTTAATGTTTAGGGTTTAAGGTTTGAACTTTATGATTTAGAGTTTACTGTTCGATGTTTATGGTTTAGGGTTTATGTTTAATTGTTTAGGGTTAGGGTTCAGGGTTTTGGGTTTACTTTTTGTAGTTTCTTGTTTAGAGTTTAGGGTTTGAAGTTTATGGTTTAGGGTTTAGGGTTTGAAGTTTATGGTTTAGGGTTTAGGGTTTGGGGTTTAGTGGTTAGGGTCTAGGGTTTAGGGTTTAGTGGTTAGGGTCTAGGGTTTAGGTTATGGTTTATGGTTAAGGGTTAAGGGTTTGGGGTTCCAATATTCAGAATTAAGGTTTAGGGTTTAGGGTTTAGGGTTTAGGTTTTAGGGTTTATGGTTTCGAGTTTCAGGTTTAATGTTTAGGCTTTCGGGTTTAGTGTTTAGAGTTTAAGGTTCAGGGTTTAGAGATTAGGGTTTAGTGTTTAAGAGTTTCAGGATTAGTATGTAACATTTAGGGTTTAGGGTTTTGGGTTTTAGGTTTAGGTTTTAGGGTTTATGGACTAGGGTTTAGGGTTTAGGGTTTAGGGTTTTGGATTTAGTGTTTAAGGTTTAGGATTTAGTTTATAGGGTTTAGTGTTTTGCATTTCAGGTTTAGTGTTTAGTGTTTAGGTTTAATGTTTAGGGTTTAAGGATTGAAGTTTATGATTTAGAGTTTACAGTTCGATGTTTATGGTTTAGTGTTTATGTTTAATTGTTTAGGGTTAGGGTTCAGGGTTTTGGGTTTACTATTTGTTGTTTCTTGTTTAGAGTTTAGGGTTTGAAGTTTATGGTTTAGGGTTTAGGGTTTGAAGTTTATGGTTTAGGGTTTAGGGTTTAGGGTTAAGAGTTTTAGGATAGGGGTATTGTGTTTAGGGTTTATGGTTTAGTGTTTATATTTTAGGTTTTAGGGTTTAGTGGTTAGGGTCTAGGGTTTAGGGTTTATGGTTTATGATTTAGGGTATAGAGTTTAGAGTTTTGGGTTTAGGGTTTAGGGTATAGGGTTTAGGGCTCAAACATTATTGTTTAGGGTTTATAGTTCAAAGATTATGGTTTAGGGTTTAAATTTCTAGATTTTGGGTTTAGGGTTTAGGTTTTAGGGTTTAAGCTTTAGGGTTCTAAATTTAGTGTTTAGTGTTTAGGGATTAGGGATTGGGGATTAAGGTTAAGGGTCTAAGTTTAGGTGAGGGTTTATGGTTAAGGGCTAGCGGTTTGGGGTTCGAAGATTCGGAATTAAGGTTTAGGGTTTTTTTTATATTTTTTTTATTTGAACGACCCTTGGGGGGGTCAGGGTCTTAGCAAGACCCCCAGGCCTTAGGTTTAGGGTTTAGGGTTTAGGGTTTCGGCTTTAAGTTTTAGGGTTTAGGGTTTAGGGTTTAGTGTTTAGGGTTTTGGGTTTAGAGTTTAGTGTTTAAGACTTTTAGGATTAGTATGTAACATTTAGGGTTCAGGGTTTTGGGTTTAGGGTTTAGGGTTTAGGATTTATGGTATAAGGTTTAGTGTTTTGCATTTCGGGTTTAGGGATTAGTGTTTAAATTTAATGTTTATGGTTTAGGGTTTGAAGTTTATGGTTTATGTTTTATGGTTTTTGGCTTGAAGTTTATGATTTATGGTTTAGGGTTTAGGGTTTATGTTTAATGGTTTAGGGCTGGGGTTTTGGGTTTAGTGTTTGAAGTTTATTGTTTATGGCTTTTTTTTTTTTTTTTTTGAACGACCCTTGGTGGGGGTTAGGGGCTTAGCAACACCCCCAGGCCTTAACATAAATAAAACCGAACAAAATAAAAGGAGGGGGACATAAACCTAACCTCCAATCCTATGGTGGTTCATTAGTCGACTTTCCTACTAAGGATAGTCAACTTATCCCCATTCTAAAAGAGGAAATCTAGAAACTACGCACCTAAAAGAGAGGACTCCTCTCGATACAAAGGATCTAGAAATCATAAATAAGGGAGACTCTCCCTTTACAATTAAATAAAATAAAAAACCTAGCCTTATTCAAAAGAGCTATGATTGAAAATTTTGAATTCAACTCAAGGTGGTTGTTTGATCCTCTTGATTTTCCTTCTTCTGAAGCTTGCCATTTCGATCATGTCTAGTTGATAATAGGCTCTTGCTTCTTTTGGCAATTGCTGGCTGGTGCAATATATTTGGGGACTAGTAATCTTGTTACTTTGCTTTGATAAGGAGTCGGCCACAAAGTTACCCTCTCTGAAGGTGTGTTTGCATCGAAAGTTGTGTGTTTGTCTGATGAGCTCCTGAAGCTGTTGTAGTTGTATGCTGATGCTCCATGGAGGTTTGGCTTTCTGCGTGATCCAGTCCACCAGCAGCTGCGAATCCACTTCCAAAATAACATTCTTGTAGCCCAATTGAAGTACCCATGTCATGCCAAAAATGGCTGCTCCAATTTCATCTTGGTTGTTAGTGCCTTCCCCCAAAGGAGTAGCTAAAGCTAATAGCATTGCTCTCATTTGATCCCTTAGGATGCCACCTGCTCCAGTTCTGCCCGGGTTGGTTAATGCACTGCCGTTCGTGTTGATTTTGACCCAACGAGCTAGAGGCTTTATCCATTTAACAAGAGTCACTTTGGTGTCATGAATGCAATTCTCCCCCAGCTGAAACAGTTCCTTCTAGTTTGAAGGCCATTTGATTTGGGGAAAGTTTGTATTCATTAGTTTGTAGTTGTCCTTGTAGATTGCATACTTGACTCGACTAATATTGGACGATTTGCCTCCATATTTATTAGCACAGCGATTCTTCCAAAGGTTCCAACAAATGAATAATGGTGTAGCTTGTAGTAATAGCTTGTGTGCTTCATTGTTATACTTCGCTGACCACCATTGTATGATGAGTTGAGTAAGAGAGCTGTGATCCGTGATGATTCCAGCAGCATCTGCAAAGCTTCTCCACATGTATCTCGCGAATTGTCCTGTGTTGAATATGTGCTCTATCGTGTCGAGGCCAGACTTGTTACAACAGCAAAAACAGCTTGCTGGCTCAATGCCAAAGCTAGTTAGTTTTTCATTAGTAGGGAGTTTGCCCCTTAGAGTTCTCCACAAAAGAAATGAAATTTTAAAAGGGATACACTTATGCCAAATGAATGAGTTGAATTTGGTCTTGGTCCTCTTTTCTCTGATCTCGTTCCATGCAGATGAACAGCTGAAGTTCCCATCCATGCTTGGTTTCCATATTGCTAAGTCTGGAAGGTCCTGCTGGGTGGGGAATTCTGTGGAGAGGATGCTGGCCAGCTGACTATTAGGTGCTTGTTGTAGAAGCTTGCTGCAGTTCCACTGTCCTTCCAGCCGAAAATCTGCCACTGTGGAGTTGTTGAATCTGTTGCTATCGGTAGAGTAATGAGCAATAGGTCCAATGCCCAGCCAGTTATCCCACCAAAAGGAGCAATTGCCGGAGTTGAGTTTCCATTGAATGTGTTTTTCGACTTGGAGTTTGTTGTACATAAGATGCTTCCATGTCAGTGACTCCCCTGTATCCCATTTCTTGCTAATTGGGTTAGAACTTTGGCAATATTTAGCCTTCAAAAAATCTCCCCACAAAGTTTGTTTGGATCTAAAGATCCACCATTATTTGTATTGGAAGGCGAAACACACATCTTTGAGGTTCTTCAGACCAACACCTCCTTCATCGTAAGGAAAACTTAAATTTTTCCATGACGACCAATAATATTTTTTCCTCTCATTCCTCCATCCCCAAAAAAAGTCTGCCGTGATGCTTTGGATCTGCCTGAGGACAGTGACTGGAGGTGTTACTGCGGCTAATAAGTGAATAGGTAGAGAATGCAACACATGCTTGACAAAGATTGCTCTACCACCATAACTTAAAAGCTTAGTCTGCCAACCTATGATCCTGCATAAAACTTTGTTAATAATGTCAGAAAAATAAATAATCCTAGGCCTACCAACAAATAAGGGACAACCGAAGTAGCTAATAGGGCCCTGCTTTTGCCTGAAACTAGTGATTCTCTTGATTCTGTCTTTTGTGCTGTTGAATGCACACGAGTGAACCATTAAGTGGCTTTTCTCGGTGTTAATTAATTGGCCTGAGGACTGCTCATAAGACTGAAGAGTCTGTTGTTTAGGGTTTAGGGTTTAGTTTTAGGGTTAGTGTTTAGGGCTTAGGGATTAGGGTTTAGGGTTTGAAGTTTATGGTTTAGGGTATAGGATTTAGGCCATGAAGTTTATGGTTTAGGGTTTAGGGTTTAGGGTTTGAAGTTTATGGTTTAGGGTTTATAGTTTAGGGTGTTGTATTTAGAGTCTAGGGTTGGGAGTTTCGAGATAAGGGTATAGCATTTTGGGTTTAGGATTTATGGTTTAGCGTTTAGGGTTTATAGTTTATGGTGTGTGGGTTCCAAACTTACGGTTTAGGGTCAAGAATTTCAGGATAAGGGTATAGCATTTAGGGTTTTGGTTTTATGGTTTAGGGTTTAGGTTTTAGGGTTTTGTGGTTAGAATTTAGGGTTTAGGGTTTAGGTTTGAGATTTGAAGGTTTTGGGTTAGAGTATAGGGTTTACTCTTTAGTATTTAAGGTTTATGGTTTATGGTTTAGGATTTAGGGTATAGGGTTTAGAGTTTAGGTTTTAGGGCTTAAGGATTAGGGTTTATGGTTTATGGTTTACGGTTTAGGGTTTAGGGTTTCTGGTTTAGATTTTCGGTTTAGGGTTAAGAATTTGGAGATTAGGGTGTAGCATTTAGAATTTAGGGTTTATTGTTTAGGGTGGAGGTTTTAGGGTTTATGGGTTAGGGTTTAGGGTTTAAGGTTTAGGGCTAGGGTTTAAGGTTTAGGGTTTAGGGTTTAAGATTTATGGTTTAGGGCGTAGGGTTTAGGGTTTGAACTTTAGTGTTAAGGGTCCAGGTTTTTGGGTTTAGGGTGTACAGTTATGAGTTCCAGAATTAGGGTGTAGCCTGAGAGTTTAGGGTTTATAGTTTAAGATTTGGAGATTAGGGTTTAGGGTTCTATGTTTAGGTTTTAGGTTTTAGGGTTTATGGTTTAAGCTTTAGGGTTTAGGGTTGAAGGTTTAGGGTTAAGAGTTTCAAGATAAGGGTATTGTGTTTAGGATTTATAGTTTAGATTTTAGGTTTTAGGGTTTAGTGGTTAGGGTCTAGTGTTTAGGGTTTATGGTTTAGGATTTAGGGTATAAAGTTTAGAGTTTTGGGTTTAGGGTTCAAAGATTATGGTTTAGGGTTTAGTGTTCTGCATTTTAGGTTTAGGGTTTAGGGATTAAGGTTTAGGATTCCAAATTTAGTGTTTAGTGTTTAGGGATTAGGGATTAGGGATTAGGGTTAAGGGTCTAGGTTTAGGTTATGGTTTATGGTTAAGGGTTTGGGGTTTCAAGATTCAGAATTATGGTTTAGGGTTTAGGTTTTAGGTTTTAGGGTTTATGGTTTAGGGTTTTAGGTTTAGTGTTTAGGGTTTCGGGTTTAGTGTTTAGAGTTTAGGGTTTAGAGTTGAGGGTTTAGTGTTTAAGAGTTTTAGGATTAGTATGTAACATTTAGGGTTTAGGGTTTTGGGTTTCAGGTTTAGGTTTAAGGGTTTAGGGTTTAGGGTTTTGGATTGAGGGTTTAAGGTTTAGGATTTAGTGTATAGGGTTTAGTGTTTTGCATTACGGGTTTAGGGTTTAGTGTTTAGGTTTAATGTTTAGGGTTTAAGGTTTGAAGTTTATGGTTTAGAGTTTACAGTTCAAAGTTTATGGTTTAGGGTTTATGTTTAATTGTTGAGGGTGAGGGTTTAGGGTTTTCGGTTTATTGTTTGTAGTTTCTTGTTTAAGGTTGAGGGTTTGAAGTTTGTGGTTAGGGTGTAGGGTTTAGGATTTGAAATTTATGGTTTATCGTTTAGGGTTTAGGGTTTTGTATTTAGAGTGTAGGGTTTGGAGTTTCGGGAATTGGGTATAGCATTTAGGGTTTAGGATTTATGGTGTAGGGCTTAGGGTTTAGAGTTTTGGGTGTGGGATTCCAAGCTTATGGTTTATGGGTAAGAGTTTCAGGATAAGGGTATAGCATTTAGGGTTTAGGGTTTCAAATTTAGTGTTTAGTGTTTAGGGATTAGGGATTAGGGATTAGGCTTAAGAGTCTAGGTTTAGGTTAGGGATTATGGTTAAGGGTTAAGGGTTAAGGGTTTGGGGTTCCAAGATTCAGAATTAAGGTTTAGGGTTTAGGGTTTAGGGTTTAGGTTTTAGGTTTTAAAGTTTATGGTTTCGGGTTTCAGGTTTTGTATTTAGTGTTTCGAGTTTAGTGTTTAGACTTTAGGGTTTAGGGTGTAGGGTTTAAGAGGTTCTGTATTAGTATGTAGCATTTGGGTTTAGTGTTTTGGGTTTCAAGTTTAGGTTTTAGGGTTTAGGGATTAGGATTGAGGGTTTAGGGTTTAAGGTTTAGGATTTAGTGTATAGGGTTTAATGTTTTGCAGTTCGTGTTTAGGGTTTAGTGTTTAGGTTTAATGTTTAGGGTTTAGGGTTTGAAGTTTATGGTTTAGAGTGTACAGTTTGAAGTTTATGGTTTATGGTTTGGGGTTTATATTTAATGGTTTTGGGTTTGTAATTTCTTGTTTAGGGTTTAGGGCTTAGGGTTTCAAGTTTATGGTTAGGGTATAGGGTTTAGGGTTTATGGTTTGAAGTTTATGGTTTAGGGTTTTGTATTTAGAGTGTAGGGTTAGGAGTTTCAGGATTAGGGTATAGCATTTAGGGTTTAGGATTTATGGTTTAAGGCTTAGGGTTTAGATTTTAAGGTGTGGGGTTCCAAGCTTAGAGTTTAGGGTTAAGAGTTTCAGGATAAGGGTGTATCATTTAGGGTTTAGGGTTTAAGGTTTGAAGTTTATGGTTTAAGGTTTTGTATTTAGAGTGTAGGGTTATGAGTTTCAGGATTAGGGTATAGCATTTAGGGTTTAGGATTTATGGTTTAGGGCTTAGGGTTTAGAGTTTAGGGTGTGGGGTTACAAGCTTAGAGTTTAGGGTTAAGAGTTTCAGGATAAGGGTAAATCATTTAGGGTTTAGGGTTTAAGGTTTAGGGTTTAGGGTTTAGGGTTTTGTATCTAGATTCTAGGGTTAGGAGTTTCAGGATTAGGGTATAGCATTTGGGGTTTAGGATTTAGGGTGTGTGGTTCCTAGCTTAGGGTTTAGGGTTAAGAATTTCAGGATAAGGGTATATCATTTAGGGTTTAGGGGTTATGGTTTAGGGTTTAGGTTTTAGGGTTTTGTGGTTAGAATTTAGGGTTTAGGGTTTAGGGTTGGGAGTTTAAGGTTTCGGGTTAGAGTTTAGGTTTTGCTGTTTAGTGTTTAGGGTTGATGGTTTACGGTTTAGGAGTTAGGGTATAGGATTTAGAGTTTAGGGTTTAAGGCTTGGAGTTTAGGGTTTAGCATTTGAAGATTAGTGTTTAGGGTTTACGGTTTAGGGTTTAGGGTTTAGTGTTTAGGCTTAAGGTTTAGGATTAACGGTTTAGTGTTAGGCTTTAAGGTATAGGGTTTAGGGTTTAAGATTTAGGATTTTGGGATTAGGGTTCGAAGATTAGGGTTTACGGTTAGGGATTAGGTTTTAAGGTTTACGGTTTAAGTTTCATGGTTCCAAGTTTAGGTTTGAAGGCTTAGGATTTAGTATTTAGGGTTTAGGGATTAGGGTTTAGGGTCTAGGTTTAGGTTAGTATTTAGGGTTTAGGGTTTGGAGTTCCATGTTTTGGAAGTATGTTTAGGGTTTAGGGTTTAGGGTTTAGAGTTTAGGGTTTAAATTTTAGGGTTTATGGTTTAGGGTTTAGGGTTTAGGATTTAGGGTTTAGGATTTAGGGTTTAAGGATTAGGGTTAGGGTTTAGGGTTTAGGGTTTACAGTTTAGGATTTAGGGTATAGGGTTTATAGTTTAAAATTTAAGGTTTAGGGTTTAGGGTTCAATAATTATGGTGTAGGGTTGAGGGTTTGATGTTTATGGTATAGGGTTTATGGTTTAGTGTGTAGTGTTTATGGTTTAGAGTGTAGGGTTTAGGGTTTAGAGTTTAGGTAAAGGGTTTCGGATTAATAGTTTATGGTTAGGGTTTGAGTTTATGGTTTAGAGTTAAAGGTTTATAGATACGGTTTACGGTTTATGGTTCAAATTTTATTGTTTAGGGTTTAGGGTTTAGTTTTAGGGTTTAGGATTAATTGGCTAGAGTTAGGGTTTAGTGTTTAGGGTTTTGTGCTTGAAGTTTATGGTTTAGGGTTTAAGGTTCCAAGTTTAGTATTCAGTGTTTAACATTTTTGGTTTAGGGTCTAGGGTTATGAGTTTAGGGTTTAGAGTTAAGGGTTTAGGATTTAGGGTTTACGATTTATGGTTAAGAGTTTCAGGATGAAGGTATTATGTTTAGGGTTTATGGTTTATGGTTTAGGTTTTAGGGTTTAGTGGTTAGGGTTTAGGATATAGGGTTTAGGGCTTAATCTTTATGGTTAGGGTTTAGCGTTTATGGTATTGGCTTTAGGGTTTAGGATTTAGGGTATAGGCTTTAGAGTTGAGGGTTTAGGTTTTACAGTTTAGGGTTTAGGGTTTAGAGTTCGAAGTTTATGGTCTAGGGTTTAGGGTTTAGGGTTCAGGATTCGAAGTTTAGGGTTTATGGTTTAGGGTTTAGGGTTTAGGGTTTAGAGTTTAGGGTTTAGTTTTTTGGGTTTAGGGATTATGGTTTAGAGTCTAGGTTTAGGTTACGGTTTAGGGTTTAGGGTTTACTATTTTGGGTTCCAAGATTCAGAATTAGGGTTTCGGGTTTTTGATTAAGGGTTAAGGGTTTAGGTTTTAGGGTTTAGGGTTTTAAGTTTCGGGTTTCGGGTTTAATGTGTAGGGTTTTGGGTTTTGGGTTTAGGGTTTTAGCTTTAGGGTTTAGGGTTTGAAGTTTAGGGTTCAGGGTTCATAGTTTAGGGTTTAGGGTTTAGGATTAAAGGTTTAAGGGTAAGAGTATTAGGATTAGGGTGTAGCGTTTAGTGTTTAGGGTTTTGGGTTTAGGTTATAAGGTTTATGGGTTAGGGTTTAGGGTTTAGGATTTAGGGTTTAAGGTTTAGGGTTTAGGATTTAGTGTATAGGGTTTTGAGTTTAGGGTTTATGGTTTAGAGTTTAGGGTTTAAGGTTCAATGTTTAGGGTTAAGAGTTTAGGGTTTGAAGTATATAGTTTAGGGTTTTGGGTTTTAAATTTATGGTTTAGGGTTCATGTTTTGGGTTGAGGGTATATGATTTAGTGTTTATAGTTTAGTTTTTAGGGTTTAAGTTTAGGGGTTATGATTAATGGTTTAGGGTGAGGGTTTAAGGTTTAGGGTTTATAGTTTAGGGTTTAGGGTTTAGTGTTCGTATTTTATTGTTTAAGGTTTAAGGTTTTGATTTAGGGTTTCAGATTAATTTTTAGGGTTAGGTTTTAGGGTATAGGGTTTAGTGTTTAGGGTTTGAAGTTTATGGTTTAGGGTTCAAAGTATAGCATTTAGGGATTAGGGTTTTGGATTTAGGGTCTGGGGTTAAGAGTTTTGGAATTAGGGTGTAACGTTTAGGGTTTATGGTTTAGAGTTTATGGTTTAGGGTTCCAAACCTAGGGTTTTTTATTTTATTTTTTTATTTATTATAATGACCCTTGGGTGGGTCAGGGGCTTAGCAACACCCCCAGGTCTTAACATAAATAAAATAAAAATAAGTACAAGGAGGGTGACATAAAACCTTACCTCCGGTCCTATGTTGGTTGAAGGGTCGAACTTCCTACTACGGAGATTCAACTCATCCCCATACTATAAAAAGGAAACCTAGTTCTAAGCACCTAATGAGAGGACTCCTCTCAATACAAGGATACTAGGAAAATATAAATAAGGGAGACTCTCCCTTTACAAAGGAAAGAGAAAAAGCCTATTCAAAAAAACTATACCTACTTCTAGACATAGTCAAGTTGAAAAGGGGAGGGAAACATCTTAATCAAGGTGGTTTTTTAATTCTTTTCAGGTTTTTCCTCCTGAAGTTGGTCATTCCCATCTTTTCCGGAAGGAAACTTCCTTTAGCTACTGCAGGTAGCTGGTTCTGAGTGTAGAAGTGCTGAGTGATGTCTGATCTGTGACTCTCCTTGGACAGAAAATCTGCTGTTGTATTCTCTGTAGGTATGCTGGGATTTGAAGAAATCTAGCTGAGTAATAATCTGGTGAAGTTGAGTGATGTACTGCTGCAATTTCCAGGGTGGCTTGCTTTTGTGATTGAGCCATTTGGTAAGTAGTTCTGAGTCCACTTCCAAGATGATTTTCCTGTAACTATGTCGAACGCACCAGTCCAATCTGTGAGTTGCGGCTTGTGTTTCTTATTGGTTATTGGTGCCAATACCAAGGGATTGCGAATGGATATATCATGTTTCCCTTGGAGTCCCTCAATATACCCCCTCCTCCTATCTTTCGGGGGTTGTGCAATGCACTTCCATCTGTATTAAGCTTCAAAAAGGGGCTGGGAGGGCTTTGCCAACTGATCGTGATGATCCTGATATCCTAGAATCATTTCTCAACTTCATTGATCATATCCTCCCAATTATTAGGCCAAGAACAATAGGGATAAGTGACCATGAAAAGTGTCTTTAAAAATCATGTACTTCACTCTTGCCACATTAGATTTTTTCTGGCCATATTTCACCGAGCATCTGTTCTTCCAGAGATTCCAGCAAATTAATGTGGGAAGGGTCTGAATAATGAGTTTGTGGACCTCATTTTTTGCAGCCATTCCCCACCAACTCATCAGGAGATTTTTTAGTGGCCTGGGGTTGTGAATAATTCCCAACAGCCCTGAGAAATACCTCCACATATGAGCTGCAAAATTTCCTGTAACAAAAATGTGTTCAATATCATCCAATCCTGGTCTAATGCAGCAGAAACATGTTGCTGGGTGCACTCCAAAAGAGCTCAACTTATCATTGGTAGGAAGTTTGAATTTAAGAGCCCTCCACAATAGAAAGGAAGCTTTGAATGGAACTTGTTTATGCCAAATAGTAGAGAATAGTCTACTCTTGTTCTTCTTGCCCCTCACTAGGTTCCAAGCAGATGAACAGGTGAAAGCCCCATTTTCATTTTGCTTCCAATATGCTTCATCAGTGACTCCTGCTTGGTAGTGAATAACAGTGCTAAGCACTTTGGGAACTAGCAAAGGTGGGACATGCATTCTCACCAAAGTTTCATTCCACTGTCAAGCTTAAGGTTTAGGGTATAAGTTTTATGGTTAAGACTTTCAGGATAAGGGTATAGCATTTAGGGTTTAGGGTTTAGGGTTTAGGGTTTTTTAGGGTTTAGTGGTTAGGGTTTAGGGTTTAAGGTATAAAGTTTAGGGTTTATGGTTTATTGTTTAGGCTTTTCAGTTTAGGATTTAGGGTATAGGGTTTAGAGTTTTGGGTTTAGGGTTTCAGGTTCGATGTTTAGGGTTTAGGATTTAGGGTTTAGAGTTTAGGATTTACGATTTACGGCTTAGGGTCTAGAGTCTAGGGTTTTTGATTAGTGGTTTAGGGTTAGGTTTTGAAGTCTAGGGCTTAGTGTTTAGGGTTGAGGAAATTGGGTTTAGGGTTTAGGGTTTAGGGTTAAGGTTTTAGGGTTTAGGATTTAAGGTTTAAGGTTCCAATTTTAAGGTTTAGGGTTGAGGGTTTAGTGTTTAAGGCTTAAGGATTAGGGTTTAGGGTCTAGGTTTAGGTTAGAGTTTAAGGTTTAGGGTGTGGGGTTGCAAGTTTCAATATTAGGGTTTTATATTTTGGGTTAAAGGTTTATGGTTTAGGGTTTAGGTTTTAGGGTTTAATGTTTAGGGTTAGGTTTTATGGTTTATTATGTAGGGTTTAGGGTTTAGGATTTAGGGTTCATGTTTAGGGTTTAGGGTTTTTCAGTTTTGGGTTTTGGTTTTATGTTTTAGTGTTTAGGGTTTGGAGTAAGGGTTTTGGGTTCTAATTTTATTGTTTAAGGTTTGGAGTTCGAAGTTTATGGATTACGGTTTAGGGTTTAGGTTTTAGCATTTTGGGTTTAGGGTTTGATGTTTAGGGTTTAGGGATTAGCGATTAAGGTTTAGGGTTCCAAGTTTAAGGTTTAGGCTTTTGGGATTAGGGTTTAGGGTTTAGGTTTAAGTTAGAGTTTAGGGTTAATGGTTTAGGGTTTGAGGTTGCCAGATTCAGAATTAGGGCTTAGGGTTTAGGGTTTATGCTTAAAGGTTTAGGGTTTAGTTTTTAGTGTTTAGAGTGTAGGGTTTTGGGTTTCCAATTTAGGGTTTAGGGCTTAGTGTTTATCGTTTCAGGTTTAGTGTTTAGTGTTTAGGGTTTAGAGTTTACCATGTAAGGTTTAGGGTTAATAATTTCGGGATTAGGGTGTAGCATTTATGGTTTAGGGTGTTGGGTTTTGGGTTTAGGTTTTAGGATTTAGGTGTTAGGGTTTAGGGTGTATGGTTTAGGATTTAAAGTTTAGTGTTTAAGGTTTAGGGTAAGAGTTTAGGGTTTAGGGTTTAAAGTTTAGGATTTAAGGTTTAGGGTTTAGGGTTTAAAGTTTAGGATTTAAGGTTTAGGGTTTAGGGTTTAAGGTTTAGGGTGTAAGGTTAAGCGTTTAAGGTTTGAAGTTTATGTTTTAGGGTTCGAAGATTATTATTTAGGGTTTATGATTTACGGTTTAGGGTTTAGGATTTATGGTTTAGGGTTTAGGGTTTAGGGTTTGGAGTTTCGAGTTTACTATTCAAAGTTTATTCTTTGGTGTTTAAGGATTAGGGTTTAGGGTTTATGATATTTTTTTAGGGTTAGGGTTTAGAGTTTGAAGTTTATGGTTTAGGGTTCCATGTTTAGCGTTTAGGGTTTAGGGTTTAGGGTTTTAAGTTTACGGTGTAGGGTGAAGAGTTTTGATATTAGGGGTGTAGTGTTTAGGCTTTAGGGTTTATGGTTTAGTGTTTAGGGTTTAGAGTTTAAGATTTAGGGTTCCAAATTTAGGGTTTAAGGTTTAGGGTGAAGAGTTTCAGAATAAGAGTATAGCTTTTGGGGTTTAGGGTTTAGGTTTTATGGTTTAAATGTTAGGGTTTAGGGTTTAAGATTTAAGGTTTAGGGTTAGGGTTTAGGGTTTAGGGTTTTACAGTTTAGGATTTATGGTTTAAGGTTTAGATTTTACGGTTTAGGATTTAGGGTTTAGGGTTTAGTGTTCAAAGTTTAGGGTTTAGGGTTTAAGGTTTAGGATTTAGGGTTTAGGGTTTTGGGTTTAGGTTTAAGGCTTAGTGATGTAATCCAGATTGCCTCACGACTATCCATTCATGAACTTCAATGCTTTGATGGAGTATTCCCAAGGATTGATGTTGTTGAGAATGTATGGATGCCAAGGAGGGGGTTCAATGCCTTGCATTAGGACATATGCACGTTGAAGAAGCTCCCACTAGGGAAACACAATGCTTGGATGATAGCTTGGAGCGTGGGAGGGATAACGATGCGAGGAGGAGCAAGTAAGGAATGTGCCCCAATCGGCGAAATGACAACCACTTCGTCACATCTCCCAATGTCTTGGGTGATGTCCACCATATCGCCTAATGGCTCAAGGAGCTACAAAGGAAGGCTGATCATTTGGTGATCTAGAGGAGCATTTGGCGTATCGCCAAAAGACCCACAAGACGCCGAAAGTTATTGTAGCAATCAAGGGAGGAGCCAAGGTGAAGTGCACATCGCCGACTCGCCAAGAGGATTGGGAGAGCCTGACTTAGCTCGTCCAATGGCCATTTCGGTCACTTTTGGGTCCATCTATTTAATAATGCCTAAAACTATTAATAGGCCTTTAGGGGTTCATTTTAGGTTAGAATATTTTGAATAATTATGAATGATGAATTGGATCTCCTTTGAGAGACTTGAGAGCTTGGTATAGCTTTTGTTGAACCTTGTTTAGATACGGGGGTTTCTTGGAGATTCAATTTCCTTGAGGTCTTCGTAAGAGATTTGGTGCTTGATTGTGGATTAATTGATTGAGGTCTGTAGGCTTAATATACCTTTTGGTTGCTCTTGATTTCATTTTCTTGTGTCAATCTATTTATCCAGATTAAGTGCTTGTTAGGACCGAAATTGGAGGTTATTCGATTTAATACATCCTATAGGTTCCAATTGTTTATTATATTGTGTCTCTCCTTTTATTTTTCTTGTTTTCCGCTGTTTGTTGTAGTTTTTCTTGTGAGAATTACATCATTTGGTATCAGAGCCGAGCTTAGTATCGTTTCTACGATTCTAGTCTTGGGTTTGTTGCTACAATAAAAAAGCATTCAAATTCATTTTTGTGAAAATTGCTGAAATAGGTTGTTGATTTGTGTCTTGTTTGAAGTATCCAAGGTTGGAATAGTGTTCCCTAACCTTATTTGAGTCTAGGGCTGAGATTTGAATGGGTTTGGTTCACTACTGAAGAATCCACCATTGTTGGTTGAAGAAGCTTTGAAGAAGAAAAACTTGGCTTTGAAATATGTAAAGTTTGGCAAGGAATTAAGTGCTAAAAAGTATTGGGGTTTGTTCCCTATATCTAAGATAGCTTGTATCTTGAATTTCGTGAAATGCCGAGCTAAAAATTTTAAGAGTTTATTTTTGGGTCTTCATATTTGTTCTTGAAGTTCATGAAGAACATTAAAATCTTCAAGATGGGTATATTTGGAAAAAAAGAAGAGCTGATCCAAAAAGAAAGAAAGAGAAAGCGTCGAAGTGTTTGTAAAAGGGGAATTTAGCTAAAATGGTGAATATTAAAGGAAAAGGGCAGTTGGGGAACACCAAATTGCAAAATTCGGAGGTCTCCAAGAGAAGACGCTGGACATTGGGCGAACCCTGACTTTGCTCGCCTAGTCCAGTCGGTTCCTCACCCTTTGGGCAGTTAGGTCACCGAGTTGGCCCTCATTTTTGTGGAGCTACTTTAAAATTTGGCAAGCTAAGCCCTAGTCGCCGAGTCCAATCGAAGCTTCACTAAATTGCCACGCTGATCAGCGATCTTCCCCATTTTCCTGAAAAGTTTGGCAAACCCATCTTCAAGTTGGCGAGCTGAACTTCAACTTTGGTGATGAAAACACGTCGATAGGTGATCAGAAACTCATTTTATGACCTTAATCTCAGGTTCTAATTCCTAGTTTATTTTCTTTAATTCTAGTTCGTACACAAGAATCCTAAACTTATTTTCAACTTGTAATTACCTTATGGTTGACTATTGGTTCATGAATTCACTTCTTTGTTAGTGCTTTTCTTTTTGTGCTTTTATTTGTTTTACTTCGTAGTAATTTCTTGATTGTACTCCGTTTGATTAAATCGAGTCGTCTGTCGTTCTCGAAAAAAATCTATTCCGACTAAGAGTAGAATTGGTTATTTTGTGATCAGCCGAGTATAAGCAATCTTCAACATTAGCCGTTTCAATTTGCGAGGCAATCAAAGGTGTGTAATCAGGAGTGATTGTGAGATTATCTTTCTAACGCTAGCATTGTTTGTTGTTTTTGTTGAGTCTTTGTTATTGCTAGGTACTATGGAAACCGGAAGCAAAACCTACCCATCAAAGGGAAAGGTTACCTTAGAATCTTACATGAGGACTCCTATTGAAGAGAGTCGGATGATAAGAATGTTGGATGGAAGCTGAACTAAATTTAGAGGTCGTCTATATATAAAAAATTTTAGACTGACCAAGGTGGAGGGTGAGATTTGGGCCAAAGAGAAAGAGAGAGAGAGAGTTCGCACTACCATTGTATGTGGTAAGGCGGACAATACCTAGGAAGGCTATGATCAATCACGAACAAAGAGAGAATATCTCCACTCCAAGTGCCTCCTTCAGAGCCAAGTATGTGTTCTGATCATTGACAGTGGAAGTTGTGCCAACCTTGCTAGGTTGTGGTGGACTACTTGAAGGTTCCTACCAATAAGCTTTCTAAACCTTACACACTTCAATGGTTGAATGAGGAGGAATTGATGGTACATGAACATGTATTGATTAAGTTTCAAATTGGGAAATATCATGATGTTGTACTTTATGATGTGATTCCCATGCAAGCTAGTCATGTTCTACTTGGGAGACCATGGCATCACAACCATGCGACAACCCATGATGGAAGGCACAACACCTATACCATCATGTCGATGGGTTGTAAATATGTCCTTAAGACAATGTCCCCATCCCAAGTCATAGAGTTATATCAAAAGATGGATGAGTCCAGGGATCAATGGAAGAAGGAGGAGGGAGTTCAAAGTGCATTGGTCCTTACCTTAAAAAAGGATCATAAGTTGTAAGCTAACCCATCTAACTCTTCCTCTTCCCATTTGATTTGTTTCATTTTGTAGGATCCTCATTAATCCCTTTCAATGAATACACTTGTGGGCTGTCCGGACATTTCTAAGGGAGTGTCCTTTCAAGGTGAAGAAGATCTTCCTTGCGGGCGTCAAGGTACAATAGCTAAACTTAACACTTTTTCTCATTACAAATGAACAAAGTGTGAATGTTAGCTTGTCTTTAAGTGAGAATATTGATTGTTTACCTTATATTGATATTGTGCTTGTTGAGAGTGTGGATACACTAGTTGTTCCTATTGATGACCGAATTGATTGTTCTAGTAAGATCAATTTGTGTCAACCTAATGTTGACACATACGCTTTGAATGCTAGCTCAATATTTTGTAGTGTGTGAGTGTAGTTCACTGGTTGAGGGTTCTTGTAATGTGATTAAGGAACCTCAAGTTGGTGGTACTTATGATAATGTTGATACACTGATTGGGAGTGACTCTTTCAGCATATCTATTGTGGAAGATTCTCTTGCTTGCTTTGCTCATAGAGATGATGTGCTTGAAAATGCTTTGAAAATTGATATGTGTCTTTTTGAGGGTGAACTTCAATGTTTTAATTCTTCCCTAGTGGTTGATCATTCCCTCTTTAAGTACAATATCTTATTTGAAGATGATGAAATCACTCCTAGTGATGTACCTAGTGGTGTGCGTCATGAGAGTAGTATGGTTCCTGATAACTATACTTGGTGTGATAACGCACAATGGTGTGGAGCATGTCCTCCCAAAGATGGAAATCTCTTCTTGGAAGATGAGAGTACTCTTGTCAAGATGGATTGTGATAAGGAGGAAGGTGGTGTTTGTTTTATGTAACAACCCTCAAAATGAAGTAGGATAAAGTGGAGCCTCACATGGGTTTTATGCATTAATAACTTGTTAAAATAATGAAGAATGACCTTTTTAGTTAGTTTTAAGGAGTTTGGACATCAAACGTCAAGGGATGACCAAGACGTTCGGAAACTAGTCTTTTATGTGTTGGTGTGTTCTAGTATGTTGTTCCTATTTTTATGTGTTGTTTGGAGTCTAAAATCAGTGGAGGTGACCCTAGTGCCTTAATAAATGTTTTTAGGGTCAAAACGTTCGGGTACGACTCCCCGGGACCTCCCTAAGGGTTCCCGAGGAGGACCCCAACCCATGGCCAAACAAGCTGCCAAGGCAACTTGAAGTTGCTCAGGGAGAGAGTGGCTCCGCGTCGCGGACCTGCTCCACCAATGGCCAAAAAGTAGCTCCGCATTGTGGAGACACCGCAGACTCTTCTGTCTCAGAATTTAATCTCCAGAAACTCCATGGAACACCTCCGCGTTGTGAATTTGTTTGCCGACGAAATCTGCGAAAATAAAACTCAAGTTTGACTTGTTTAAAAGGGCCAACTCAATGAGGGGTACTTTGGGGAATTATTAGAAATGGTTATTCTACCTATTTTAGGGTATTTTAAGTTAGTTAAAACCCCGAAACCTAGAATTAGACCCCATTCTTCAAATTGACCTCCCTCTCAAAAGTAGATTATCTCAAAAACTCCATTGAAGACCTTGATGAAGCTCAAGCTAGAAGATGGGTTTTCAACTGATTTCTTCTTCAATTTCATGGGTCTTCAATAATTAAGGTATGATAACTCTTGATTCTTGAATAACCTCTCATTCAATGAGTTCTATCAAAGATTTTCAAAAGTGATTCAAAGACCAAAATTCCTAATTTTCAATCTAAGCATGGGTCCCTTGTCAAATGATTTTCTAAATCATTCTATTGATGAATTGATGTGGAATTAAGGTTTTTAAGATAATTTTCAAAAGAATTCGCCCCCAAATTATCAAAAATTGGCCTATGATGTGGGTCTTTGTGAATATGATCTCTATAGGTGAAATTATGTTTAGATTAGATTGTATTGAGGTTTACTATGATTATCTATACTTATTCATGTTGAATTGTTTGTATATTGATGAGTTCAGAATTATGATCTTATGGGCAAAGTTATGGGTTGATCCCTTTGTTTATAGAATTGTACTTAGATTATATTTATGTTATTGAATTACATTATTGATTCCTATTGCTATCTATGTCAATTGATTATGAATTGTTGAGGATTGATACATGGTGATTATGGCTTGGAGAATTGGTAAGTTGACATACCTTCTAGTCTATAGTATGAGTATTGATGTTATGCGGTTTGGTCCACTTATGGTGGCGGTGTTTACTTCTTGTCTATCTATACATGTTGAGATCATGGCCTTGGAGGAAATAGATGTGAAGTTAATTGATGATTATGATGCATATCTTTATGAAGGTGTGCTATGAAGGTTATGCATGAAATCCTCAATGCTAGCATGGTGTTTAAAGTGTGTTGATGATGAGGAGTATAATGCAAATGAAAATGTTAGGGATAAGGCGTGGTCTACATGATTGATTATGTTAAGTACCATTGTGGAATGACCCCTACCTATATGATCCCTATATGAATGTGTGATCATATACATGTTAAATAAAAATGGAATTTTAGTAATAAAATTCATGTTTCTCATGTCAATATGCATCTTTGTGTAATGCTTGCTTATGAGTTTTATGATGCCATGTGTGTATGTTGTGAGTAGGAGAAAGTAGTCCCTCATTGAACATAACTAAACATGGTAATGCCATGTATATTCTTGATAGTATGATGATTAAATGATAAGACTAGTAGATTATCTATAATCCTCATGTTAGGGTGCAACTAGTATGAATTGCTTAATTGTCTCATGAGTGGAAATGTTGATCATGCCTATGTGTGCATTTGAAAGCTTTTGCATATTGGACCCTCTGATGATATTAAAGGGGTAAATATCATGTCATGATTAGGAGAAGGTAGTTCCTCCTATTAACATGAGAAAGGCCTATGTGGTTGATGCATTATGAGTCGGTGAATAAAGTTTCTACTTGCTTGTGTTGCATGAGTTGATTTGAAGTGCATACATAAATGATTTCTTATGATAAAGTTGCATAATGTGCTTTAATGAGATAGATGCATGTTGCGTTTCTTCGATGTTTGAAATGAGAATGATGATTTGGAGAAGGAAGTCCCTCCAATGAAATGGGAAATGATAAAGTTAATGCATAAGGAATTGGTAGATGTGTTGCTACTTTCTTGAATTGCACAAAGTTTTTTTGAGCCTTTTATGTGGAGTTGATGTTCCTCCTTGATGTGTACCCTTATGTTGATGTTTTATGTTGTAATTTGTGAGCTTCTAGTTGGGTCATACAGTACTCAAAAGTGTTTTAATTGTCATTCGAGGACGAATGTTCCTAAGTGGGGGATATTGTAACAACCCTCAAAATGAAGTAGGATAAAGTAGAGCCTCACATGGGTTTTATGCATTAATAACTTGTTAAAATAATGAAGAATAGCCTTTTTAGTCAGTTTTAAAGAGTTTGGAAATCAAACGTCAAGGGATGACCAAGACATTCGAAAACTACTCTTTTACGTGTAGGTGTGTTCTAGTATGTTGATCATGTTTTTTGTGTTGTTTGGAGTCTAAAATCAGTGGAGGTGACCCTAGTATCTTAATAAATGTTTTAGGGTATTTTAAGTTGGTTAAAACCCCAAAACTTTGAATTAGACCCCATTCTTCAAATTGACCCTTCCCTCTCCAAAGTAGATTCTCTCAAAAACTCCATTGAAGACCTTAATGAAGCTCAAGCTAAAAGATGGGTTTTCAACTGATTTCTTCTTCAATTTCATGGGTCTTGAATAATTAAGGTATGGTAACTCTAGATTCTTGAATAACCTCTCATTCAAGGAGTTCTATCAAATATTATCAAAAGTGATTCAAAGACCAAAATTCCCAATTTTCAATCCAAACATGGGTCCCTTGTCAAACGATTTTATAAATCATTCTATTGATGAATTGATGTGGAATTAAGGTTTTTAAGATAATTTTCAAAAGAATTCTTGAAGAACCCGTTATCCCCAAATTCTTGAAATTGGCCTATGTGGGTCTTTGTGAATATGATCTCAATAGGTGAAATTATGTTTAGATTAGATTGTATTGATATTTCCTATGAATATCTATACTTATTAATGTTGAATTGTTGGTGTCACGACCCAAGCCTAGGGCCTAGACGTGACATGGCGAATGAGGAACCCGAAGGAACCCCAAACAAGCCTCTCAAACTTGTCATCACACTTCATCGGTCGCGGAAGTACATTCAACATTAATTAACGGGAAATAGGGACTAAGGGCAAACCATTTC
>JAJOOE010001243.1:0-28465 GCA_036250405.1 Solanum raphanifolium
GCCCCCCCCCCCCCCCCCCCTCGGCGAAAATAATGTGACGCTTTTTTAAAAAAAATGTCGTTTTTAATGCAAAACATTTCGTTGGTAATTCGTAAGTGGCCAATCCAATCTTTAAATAGGTCAATGGTGGGTTTCTCACGTGGGAAGACTTTAAAAAAAAATTGAACATTTTGAATTCAAATATTCCCAAAAGAAATTTCAATAGCTCAGTTAATAGACTACTTAAATTCTAAAAAAAAAGAAGAAAGACTATATATATTTTTACTTTATTGGTGAGAATTCGATTCTTCATAGGGTTTGCCCTCAATTTTATAAAGAAAAAAAGAGATTCAAACGTTTAATTTTGTCCAATTTGATATATTGCAGCCTGATATTCAAAAGTTGGCAGAGTCAAATTTAACTTTTGTCCAGTTTGTACGTTGTAGCCTAATATTGAAATGTTGGCATCAAATAGCCATATTTAACTCTTTTTAGTCAAAGTTAGTAGCCTATAAATATTTTCTCTCTTCCTAAAAAATATATTTCAATTGTCCTCCTATCTTTTTAAAATGTATCCATATCTTACTCTAATGTATGTTACACGTGAAGTGATGATAAATGTTAGTTTAGTTAAATAAGTTTTTTTTGTTAATTCTTTTTAGGAGCTTTCATCTTTTTTGCTTCCTTGGTGATTTGAATTCACAATCTTCAGATTGAAAGTGAAGAGTATTTATCATCCGAGTAATTAGTTGAATAAGTATCGATTAATTTTTTAACAGTTGTTATTGGTCATTTTAACAAAAAAAAAAAAAAGTGGATTTTCACGCAAAGAAGTGTTGCTATTTGTGCATTTCTTCCGTGCTGATTTGGTGCATTTGTTTTGTGATTTTCCTTATAATTATCTTGTAAGAGAAGTTTTTGAAACAAGTGTAAACGCAAATGAAATTAAATATCATATATATATTGATATGTATTCTGTAAATTAACAAACATACATTCAAAATAAACATTTTGTAAATTAATAAATACACATTCAGTTATTCAAATATCTCTATATATATGAAAATAAAAACGTTGATGTGGCATGCTTCTTTGATCAATATTACTATTTATTTATTTTCTCATAATTTTGAATTTTTTTCTTCATTCTATGTTCAAAAAACTTTTAAAATATTACTTTCTTTCGTTATTATTAGCATTTATTAGATTAACCTTTCATTTCAAAAGAAATTATGTAACGGCTAAATACATAATGGTGCAATTAGTATAATCATAACACATAATTTCTTCAATAAATCATTATTAAATAGTATTGCAATTAGGACATTGATTAATTAACTTCATACAAATGGCAGTAACGTTAATTTTCTATTATTACAAAATAAATGGCAATTTAATTTGACGATATATTTGAAATTAAATTAGCAGTAATACAGACGTTTTCCTATTCCAAGATAATTGATTGTCCGCAAATTAGCACTTATTACGAAAGTTTAATTTTTTTAATAATTGCAACATTAATGATTATGTTTAATTTCTAATAGCTATTTAAACTCTCTTAATCCTCACCATTTACTTAAGCATCTTCTCTCTACTACTAATTAAATTCATTCTAAGGCTTAAAGGTACGTAATTTTTCTCTATCCCATTAAAATAACTTTCCTCTTTCAAATTACATGAATAATGAGTAGTTAGGTTCTCTGATTTCTCTTCCCTTTTGTGATTACCTCTAATTATATATGTCAAAATTGTATGGTGATATTCGGTTTAAAATGTGTATTTATATTACGTTATTGCTTTATATTCTATGCATAATTGCATTGTTACATCATTATTTTGGGTGTTTTGAGTTTATTGTAAATTTTATATGTGCAGAAAATGTATCAAATGAACATGATCGAAAAGAGGTGTTTTTGGCTCCTTTTGAAGCAAATGAACGAAGATTGAAGGATGACTAGGTCCTCACCTCGCGAGACCCATGCAAAGAAAAATTTTGATCCATTTTTTAATTTGGCGTATGCGTCAATTATATTTGTTAATATATGTCTTCCAACTAATCATAGCCTCCTTGTGAATTATCATAATTTTATTTATTTTAAAAGTTTCATCATTGAAATGATCTTATTTTCATTCTTCATAAATATAATAGAAATTTGTTTCATTGAGAAATGTGTATTTTTACGAATTATACTTAGAATATCCAAGATTTTTCCTCTATGAATTGAATTAATTAAATTGTTTCAATTCATATAAATGTTGAAATAATATGAGAATTTTAAAGATATGATTTTGAGAAAAGTTAAGAGGAAGCCGGCAAGAAATTTTTGAAAGCAATTAGAGACAGAGTGCATTACTTTTGGCTAAGAAGTTTTCTGGCTGAACACGCTAAAATTTTGTGAAGTCGATCTTCATCAACATATTTTTAACTTTTACAAGATTATAAATTAGAAGATGATAAATATTTCATATTTTAAATTTTTTACTATGATATATTTATTTTTTCTTTTGACTTTGAAATCTATGATTTTTTTTATATGATATGGGTTATATTAACAATTTTTTTAAATGTTAGAATATTTACTTTTAAAAATTAGAGAAGTTTGTAATTGACAATTATATTTTTTTTTTTAAAAGTAAGCTCTGATCTTAATTAATTATGAATTAGGTGATATACAAAGTTTTGGAACTAATTTGAAAAAATATTTAAATTTGTATGCATAAATACATAAAGATTTCATCTATTAATCCATTATATCTTGGCTAAATTTGTAACGAGGTCATATCATATTCCTATTTATTTAATTGCTCACTTTTTTAGATTTTTTTCTCTCTTTCTAATATCGTTCCTTTTTAAGAGTTAAGTGATATGAATTTCGATCAAAATTAAATTAATATATATTTTCTTGCTCGTATTGATAAATGATACATGAGTAAAATTGTAATTTATAATACTTTTCATATAACTTTTGAATATCTAAACTTTAATTTTAAAATATAAAATTAATCTAATCTTATTTAACTTTGAAAAATAGATAAATTGACTCTCGAGAGGTGTCATTACTTCATAATAAATAGCTTATAATCAAATAAAGAAAAAAATACTATTCCAAAAATTTAATCTTATAATCAAAAGAATTTGTAGTAGATAACCTTTTAAGTTTTAATTGTCCAATTGGAGAGGCGCAACCCATTGAATTGTAATGTTTCCACTTATATTTCTTTCGTTCCTTTATATATTTAGTTTCTTTTCTTATCATTATTTTATTCTTAATGAAGGAAATTTTCAAAAAACAAATATTTCATACTATCGTAATGAAAGAAACAAACCTACTAGGCTACTACTATTAGAATCACAGACAAAAATATTGTATTTTAACATGATTTTTTAAATATATTTTTATTCTTTAAAGAAGATATAATAATAAAAAGAATACCGTTCATCTAACTCTAATTTTATTAACAAAATTATATAATAAAGATTTCATAAATATTTTTAATTATTTTTTATGCATACACATAAAAAGTTTTATCATATTTGTTTGAAAAAAAATTGTATTTTAAAAAATCTCGTCTAAATTAATTAATTTACCTCGCGAAGCACGGATATTCTTCCTAGTTATGTATAACTAAACAAACTTTTTTGGATATACACAAATGACTGTATACATTATATCTACATGATAGAGATAATTTACATATTATAAGAATGTTGTTGAAATAAGATTGCTACTCGGATAGTTCAGTAGTACTCCTTGTACACACATTAAAATAATTGTACTCAAGCTTCCAATTATACGTCCTAAATATGCTTAACATTCAATGATCACTAGAAAATTCATATGTTATTTTTTGAGGAATTTTTGCAAATAGACACTATAATAAATTTAATTATGCTTCATAGCTATAGTTTGCATATTTACGGGCCGTAGCCACAATTTAAGCTGTCCCGTTTGTATAATTTACGGATATGTTTGTATAATTGAGTTATTTTTGTATAAACTCAAAATAACGAATTTATACAAACACAATCATCTGAACTTTAAACAATTATATAAATTATATTATAAAAATTACACTATACAAAAGTTATACAAAATTCCGAATTATACAAATTCGAAACCCAACTCACGTAATTATCATTGAATATTTTGATCGCGAATGGTAATTAATTCAAATTATAGCTATAATGACTAATTAACTATATTTGTTTAACCATATAATTTTTCATTTTTAAGTTAGCATCATGACCCTCAAATTCCTTAACTAATAAATAATAAAAATCTAATTCGTCCATGGATATATAAAGTAACTTTAATAACGAGTCATAATATTACATAATTTTGGAGTAACTTGTTCGTGATAAATATCATTTGAACGCGAAAGCCCAAATACGTTATTTCTCCTTAGATATTTTTCCTAAAACCTTATCCCCCGACTGTTTCTGATGAACGTTCGTTTAGAGTTCAACTAAAATCTTTACTCTATCAAAGACCCAATTCGACTATTTTTCTTCAAAAATTCCGATTTGTAACATGCAGATGCCAACACCAATCCGAGCTCCTACATGGGTTTCAAGGCGAAGACACTTCGAGCAGAAATTATGGGATTTAGATAAATGCAGAGACATTAACCAACTGAAGCAAATGCAGGCATTGGTATACAAATCCAATCTTGAGCAAGACCCTTTCATTGCTCCAAAGCTAATTGCTGCTTTCTCTAATTGTAGACAAATGGGTTCTGTTTTGAAGGTTTTCGATCAAGTGCGTGACCCTAATGTGCATTTGTATAATGCTTTGATAAGAGCTCATATTTACAACTCTCAACCATCTCAAGCTTTTGATACTTTCTTTGATATGCAGTCTTCTGGTATTTTTCCTGATAATTTTACCTTTTCGTTTCTTCTAAAGGGTTGTTCGAGGAAGTGTTGGTTGAGTGTTGTGAGTATGATTCATACCCATGTTGTGAAATGGGGTTTTGAGGATGATATATATGTGCCCAATTCGTTGATTGATGCTTATTCCAAGTGTGGGTTGGTTGGTGTCCGAATTGCAGGTCAGTTGTTTTGGGGAATGAAGGAGAGAGATGTTGTTTCTTGGAATTCCATGATTAGTGCGTTGCTGAAAGTGGGGGATTTGAGTGAAGCGCGGAAGCTGTTCGATGAAATGCCTCAAAGAGATAGGGTTAGTTGGAATACTATGTTAGATGGATATACCAAGGCTGAGCAAATGAGTGTCGCATTTGAGTTGTTTAAAACTATGCCACAGAGGGATGTCGTCTCTTGGTCCACCATGGTCTCGGGTTATTGCAAAGCTGGGGATTTGGAGATGGCTCGGATGTTATTTGATAAGATGCCTTCCAAGAATTTGGTTTCTTGGACAATAATGATATCAGGGTATGCTGAAAAGGGTCTTGTAAATGAGGCAATTCAGTTGTTCATGCAAATGGAGGAGACAGGTTTGAGGCTTGATGTTGCGGCTTTTGTTAGCATTCTAGCTGCCTGTGCAGAATCGGGCATGCTTAGTTTGGGTAAAAAAGTGCATGATTCTGTTGAAAGGAGTACGTACAAGTGTAATACTTTGGTTTGTAATGCGTTGATTGATATGTATGCCAAGTGTGGATGTTTGCATAAAGCTTATAAAGTCTTTAACGGGCTGGAAAAAAGAGACTTGGTATCTTGGAATGCTATGATACATGGGTTGGCTATGCATGGACGTGGAAAGAAGGCACTTGAGCTTTTCTTTAGGATGAAGCAAGAAGGATTTGTGCCTGATAAAGTGACATTAGTTGGCATATTGTGTGCGTGCAATCATACAGGTTTGGTGGACGAGGGAATACTTTTTTTCTATTCCATGGAGAAAGATTATGGGGTAAAACCTGAAGTAGAACATTATGGTTGTCTTATTGATCTTTTAGGCCGTGGTGGCTATGTTAGAGAAGCTTTTGAACTTGCACGAAAGATGCCGCTTGAACCTAACGTTAAAATTTGGGGTTCCCTTTTAGGGGCTTGCAGGATGCATAAAGATATTGAACTTGCAGATGACTTGCGTAACCTCCTAGTTAAATTAGAGCCTAAAAATGCTGGAAAACTTTCTGCATTGTCGAATATTTATGCTTCAGCAGGAGACTGGGATACTGTTGCCAACATAAGGTTGATGATGAAGAACATTGGCAGGCCAAATCAATCCGGTGCCAGCTTATTACTATTGAATGATGAATACCGTGAATTCACCGTGATGGATAAATCTCACGTCAAATCAGACAAGATTTATCAGATGGTAGACAGATTAGGTCAGCATCTTAAATTGCTTTCTCCTGTTCCAGCAGGTCTTTGCGATGAATGATGAGTTTCATGAACTGAGATGTGTCTCTTACATCAGACCAGATATAATAGATTTATGCAGTTAATCAACACTTTCTTGTAAATAGTATTCCCAGATAAGTTAACTATTATGTAATGATACAAAACTGCAATGATAAGTATGATTCCTGGGATCAATCTCTCTCGAAGCAGCAATGACACTTGAAATAAAGGCGAAATTTGTTGTACGTCCTTCTCTCCTACTACACTTTCCTGCCCAAATCAAGATAATAGTGAAGAACACTTTTCATGGTCAATGTTTGTACATAGTCATAACTCAGAGGAACATACATTTTAGATAATGATGAGTTGGAAACAAGCACTGTTATGTCTCTTAAGTTATTTAGGCCTCAACTTCTTAAAGTGCCTCTCTGCCTTCTTGAGGTAGTGGTAAGGTCTGCGTACACTCTACCCTCTCCTGAAACCACTTAGTGGGATTTCACTGGGTATGTTATTGTTGTTGTAACTTCTTAATCGCTAATCTGTTGGCTGTCTTCTCCATGTGCTAGATGTGTAATACCAGGGAAAATTTACAGTGGTGAAAAGGATTAAATTTGCTGTTGGAAGCAGCATTAGTTTTGGCCCAAAAGCAGTGACAATTATGGTTGACATATATGGTTCAGAAATGAAACACGATACACGACCGCGCTGCAGCATTAATCCTCTCATTTAACTATTTTCTCATAGAAACTGTGCTCTGTGATTAGGTCCTGGCTAAAATAGACTTTAGAACTGAGCCTACCAAATGGAGATTGGAGCTTTTTCTTTGAGCAGACTTCCCAGTACTATTAAGCTGGTCAATGTTGAGGAGTGTTGGGCTCTGGGAAGATTTTTTTTGGGCTTAAGAGCCCTAAAATTCAATGCTGATTTTGCAAATATTCCCTTTTAGGTCACTCTTTAGTACATAATCTGTGCAAGTGTAGCCGTTGAATAATTATCCTTCGGAACAACGTTAGACTTAGATCTAATATTTGCTCATGTATTACTTAATGTTACAGATAAAACATTAGACTGTTGTTGTCTAATGCTTGCAATAACTTACACAATTTTATATTGAATCTAATCATCGATCATGATTTTGAACCCTATATATTGAAGAAAAAGCAAAATATGTTGTCTTTAATTTTCCCTTTTAGAAGATTTCTATAACAAAATGGATGTCTAAAATGAAAATGTTAAGAGAAAACAAGAGTAAATAAAAGGAAAATATCAAAACAAGATTAAACATAGGTGGGGTGGGGTGTGTGTGAGCATGTTACTCATTGATTGCTCAAAAGTGAAATCTGAATTAATTGAAAGAGTTAAATCACTCTTATCAATTAGTAGTTGGTTCATTATTTATTCTTCTTAGGTTTCTACAGTTTGTTGGCCCATCACAATCTGAAAATGACTTCCCCCATTTATCCCAACAAAACAAAAATCGAATATCACTATTTTTTTTTTCGTGGTCTAAAAACATATCGTGATATTTGTGTGACATGAAATCATGTCTAGCAAAAAGGAAAGAGTATAACATAAATTGCAATACACGGAGTATTAAACACCAACAACTTTTCATTAAATGACAGTTGGCCATGTATATAATTATAGAGTAAATTCCCCCCAACAACTGTTTAATGAGGGGACCTTTGTCATTAGCAGATATTTTTGTTAACATTTCTTGTTTTTTTTTAATATATAGGGATAAAGTTGGAAGTGGCTTGTGATCTTCAAGAATTAATTATTGATTTCATGTGCAATTTGTTACAAAAAGGACTTGATTAAGCATAAATGTTGGAATTTTGTGTTTGCAAAGTAGAATCATATGTCAAACAAGCAGACATGGATCATGTTAACATACAGACAAATAGATGAAGTTTCACTTGTTTTATATGTTGGAGTGAATATACATTACATTACATCACAATAATTGATAGGAGATCTGTATGAGAACTTAGTTAAAATATGGAGTAAAAAACAATGCATTTGAATGAAGTGATTGATTCAATATAAGACGCGGATTCAGGATTTGAAATTTGTGAGTTCCCACGCAAAGTAGAGTTTAACAAGTTTCTTTTATGTCACTAGATGAACAACACACTTTGTTTATGGGTTCTCAAATCGTAATTCTTATATATTATTAAATTTCTCAATACAAACATAAAATTCGCACAAAAGTTACTAGATTCTTGAGAATCCCCACCTAACAACCCGAATCCTCCCATGTTCAAAGTTATAAGGCTATAGATATCATAATCGACCACCTCAATAAAAAAACATCTTTTTAAATCACTTTTTTGTTAGTGCTATTAAAGTGAATGATCTTAAGTTGTTAGAGAGAGTATCATTTATTATCCATTTCATTATGTACACATATTTTTAACAGAAAAAATTGATATTCTCAAAATGTCCCCTCATGCGTGTGTTCAAATTTGTTTTTATCATTAAATAGATTTTTTAAAAATAAAGATAACAATAAGACCTGATCCAAGTACTCCTGCATATTCTGCTACCATGTTATTTTTATCTAAAAACATTTTTAGATGAGATAATCACAAAATTTACAAGCACATGAAATACATCGAAATTTAAATGGCTCAGCGTTTCTATTCATCTACTTGTTTTTCACTTACCAAGTGGCTTACTATTATTTTTCTAGATGAACTAATTTCCATGGACAAAAAAAACTTTTTAAATTTCAACACAAGAAAAACTTTTTAAAATCTTTAAAATGTTGAATAATCAGCAAAAATGTAATTTAATGGAGAGAAATGAAACACTCACGTGTAGGGCCCTTATTGTGCCATAAATAAAACAACTTTACCAATTTTCTCAATATATAAAATCTTAATTAACAGCGTGGACTTTTTCTTTGCTTACTTTTACATTCCAACTATAATTTATTTTTATTACAACTTTTTTCTGTATGCTATTTTAACAAACTAAAATAATACTATGCTGAAAATGATATATATTCTCCACTAATGGACCATCCATAATATTTAATTCTTCGTTGGTAGGTTAATTTATCCATTAGATCGCATTTATATATATGGACGCATGGAGTTATTTAACTTTTTCCAGAGTAAAATTATAATTTTATTATAATAATTTTGATTCAAAATTTATATTTATATTTAAAAATTAACTAACTATAATTTATTAAAATATTATTTAATTTTAAAAATTAATAAACTCAATTTTTAAATTCTTTTCTAGTGAAGCTTACGCGAATTTTTGTTCATATGCTTTTATTATTTTATGGTGAAAGAGACGTACAATAATTTTAAACCATTTTATTGACTTCGTATTTGACAAGTTTATTAAAATTCACAACTACTTCGTCCATTCAATTTATATCTCTGTCAAGTACTAATAAATAGATAAATTAATTTACGCAACAATAATTAAAGTAATCAGATAATCTTCAACACTAAAATGTAAAGAAAGCAGCATACCAACATGTAAATTGGACACAAACTCACACACAAAAAAAGGATTGAGTCACATATATTACAATTAATTTAATATTATTTAATTAAATATAAAATAGTCTTATTCTTTTTTGCACTATGTACTAAAAAAAGTATCATATAAATAGAGATTATTATGCTCAACGAAATAATTAGTTGAGAAATATGAAATATCATGTTCAAAAATTCTGACAGGAAAAAAACATTAGGTGTTTTTTATTTATTTATTATAATTATGATGAATAAAAAATATCACATAAAATTAATCGATATATGTACAAATTAACCAGGATATCAAAGATATTAAAAAAATGAGACAAGGAGTACATTTTTTGTGTCCAAACACTAGAATAAATAAATGATTTAATGATAATAACATAATTATTAATAATTATGAGTATTTATAACCAACACTTTATATAAATATCAATGAAAATTTTAATGATTCTAAATATACTGACGTGGACTCAATTGAGAAATTCTGTCACGCGCCAGAGAAGGAGAGGTCAGCTACACATAATCTTTATAGTGGATGTTGTCGTACATTTTGTACTTTCCCGTCAGAGAAAACACCATTGCTGCGCGTGATTATTAATTTTAGATGCAATCTTAATTGATGATAAAATGAGGGAGACTTACAAACATCATCCTACTCTTTATTTTTTTTTCCAATTAGATTATTTAGCCATGTGACATATAAATCTAGTTTTATTCTAAAAAAATAAAAATTACGTGAATCGTATCGTGAAGTGTATACTTGACATTGGGTAGAAAATAACTTTAAAAAGTAAATCATAACAATAATGAGATATTCAATGTAACTTTACTAATAGAATTTAAAAAAATCAAGATGCACATAGACAAAAAAAAATTAGTTATATTGTTTTTATTATCTACGTAACTATTCTTTCAACAATGATTGTCAACTATTGACTTGATATAGGGATTAAGAAACAGTAAATGATAGGTGTGATTTGGTATGACATGAGTAATTTTACCAAATCACTTTTATTAAATATAAGTCATCTAAACATTGAAAAATGAATAATATTTAATAGTAAGGGTAAAATAGATAGAAAATAATAAATTACTCATTAATTTTATGAACTAGATAAATATTGTTGGACATCCTAAAATAATATAGTGGACAAGTGAAAATGAGCAAAGGAGTAGTTAATTTTCTTTTTATGCCATCAAATCATTTAAATGATAGTTATAGTCATGAGTACTCATTTATTAATTACTTGAAAAATAAAAGCAAATTAGTTATTTTTATTATTGATGATCAAAATATATATAAAAAATAATCTAAAGTAGTTGTCAATAATAAAGAAATATAAAATTAAATTATGTGGTACCCAACAAGCAGGAGAGAAGAGAGAGGGCTCACAGAGAATCTAGAAAATGTGCTACAAATACCTATGTCTTTCAGTTCCTCAAAAGCCCAGAAAAATAAAATCTGTCAAATATTTTATTTTATTCATTTAGATACTTCTTTGTTTTTTTTTGTTATATAACTATCAAAGATAGCCAATTGGGTAAAGAAATGATTGAAAGGTGAAACAAAAAAAAAAGTAGTATATGAGAATAACGAAGAGACCACATGTTGACATTTTTGAAGTCATTGCTTTTTCCAAAGACTTCATTTTTTTTTTCTCTGTAGAGAGAGAAACAAAGAGAGAGATCTTAATCTTATCTGGGATCTCTCTAGCTTCTTTTGATTGATCACACCACAAGGGTACTTTTTTTTAATTTAAATTTTATTATATGGTGTTTTTAATTGAATTCTTGATTGTGGATATGATGTTTTTGTTTTTAAGGTTTGTTAAGTGACAACACAAAAGGTTGTTGCTTTTCTTTGTTTTGGGTTTTATTAAAAGGGAATTTCTGTGACAATACAGAATTCTTATGCTTGTGAGACTCAAGATTGAATTTCAACTTGTTAAGAGGAGGAGTTATAAGAGATTTTTTTGAGGTAATTTATAAATTTCACCTTATTAATTTCTTTTTATGTTGTTTACTTGTTTTTCAAGTTTTTGTCTCTGTTTTGTTTTTGATCTTTATGTTTTGATTACTTGAAAGGAAGAAAATAGAAGAGAACTGGAAATTGGACCACAGGTTTTTTACTGATATTTCATAGTACCTTTGTTGGGTAAAATTGAAGAAGGGATTTTTATTTTATTTTTTCATGGAAAAATAAGGAATTAATTCATAGATTGCATTGCCTTCAATTCCAAAATTTGTCTTGAAAATTGAGTAATTTTATTGTTATTTACCGTATTTTTTAGGTTACTAAATTAGAATAAATATAGACATTTATTTAGAAGGTAATCATCTCAACCTGCAGAATCCTTGTTGCATTAGCTAGAAATTAAAGCAATATTATGCAGAAAATGCCAATAAAATTGGCGAATTTGTTCACTTCTCTGTTTAGCCCATCCCTGGAATTTTTTGAATGTGAGACGTTTGAAAACTGCGATATACTTGTTAAGCCATCAGATGAAAGCAGGCATTGATATGTTGACGTTTGTTATAACTTCTGTAAAAATTGAACCTCACTGGCAATTTGACAGGGCGTATCGTGCCTGAGGAATTCCTCACTTGGCCTTCATTATGATTGTATATTTGTATGCCAAAAAATGTTGTATTTGGTGTGCAAAGAGATAGCAGTTATACATGAATGCATTGGATTGGTATACTTGAACTTGTTCTGTAAGACGAAAAAAGTTATGCCTATGGCTCAAAAGTAGAAGTATAATGCAAGATCAACAGAAACACTTTCCGTGATCTGAAGACATATGTTTAAATATTGGAATTTCCTTTTCACTCGCATAGCCAGAAGATTTCTTAGCATCGTGGATCTTACTAGCATTTTCAAGCGATTACCCTGGCTTGTTGAACTGAAGTAGATTGGATTGACTCTTATTATAATCCCTCTAAAAATTTTGCAGGATTGTAATGGTCTGATTTAGAGTCCGTTAACTCTTATTCGCGGTGTTTGATCTTTTTGCTGTCTTGTTTAGAGTGTTTTTTGGTCTTTCTTCTCTCTGTTTGATTGTTTTACTGGCATAATCATTTTTGTACCCCTTGTATGATTGCAGGAATGGGCACTGAAGTACAATGTAAGACGTACTTACCAGGATTTTGCTACATGAGTGATCTGAATAACAACGGAACTAACACCCCATGGCTCTTAGATCATGAAAATAAGTCAAAGAAAAGAAGTCAGTGCACTGATTCAATTTTGTCGTCGCAACCAATTGATGTATATTTGGGATGTGACAAAGAAAAAATGAGGCAGACAATTCTGGAGCATGAAACAATTTTCAGGCATCAGGTATAGTGATTTTTAACTATTTCTCACTCAAATGGTTGCATTTCTATGGAGGGCTAAAATAAAGAGGTCGTAGTTTTAACATTTATGTGCGTTTGATGTGGTTTACACGTACAGACCCAAGAACTCCACCGGCTATATAGAAGACAAAGAGATCTCATGAATGAACATCAAAGGAAAGAAATGCTTAACAGTCAAATGAAGATATTCCAGTCTAGCCCCTCATTGTCTCATTTTCCTTCATTGGATTCTATAGCTGGCCAGCTATCAACGAAAGATGCTTCTAAGTACAAATCATCCTTTGATTTTATAGAGAACGATAGTAGGTCCATTCATTTCTCCCCTCAAGTCACAAACAGTTCAAGGGAATGTGAACCTCACCAGCCTGGTAGCAGTTTGTTCCAGAGAAAAATGTTCAACTCTAGATATGTAGTTGAAGAGTGCGCGAATAACGAAGAAGAACAAACTACTATGAAACAATTGGGATTAGCCGGCATTCAAGGGAACCCTGTTGAGGGAATTTATCCGATCCCCCGAAGAAGAGATGTGAAGACACCTAGAGCTTTAGAATTTCATTCTGATGCTGATCTCGACAGAACCAATTCCTCAAAAAGGACTGATGAACTGGCTGACTTGAATAAACCTTTACCACTTGAAGAAGATCCTCCTTTGGTTCCGGATATCAATATAAGCAGCATTACTTGCCTCGAGGATGGCTGCTTTGATGGGGCGAAGTTCTCTCCTAAGTCACTCAAGGAAAGGATTGGTGGAATTTGCCTCAACCACCCGCCTTGCAGGAATGAAGAAGAGCAGTTAACTTTTAAATTTAATGCTGGTAAGAATGTTTTCATGATGTAAACCCGTCTTGCTACTTTTCAACTGTATCAGTAGGCAGTTACTTTACATATGTTTCATTAGAAAGGAGGATAAGCCGATAAGGAAGAATTATTAGCTAGTATCCGATGCCACTTCCAAATCGACTTTCTTGACTTAGAGAGGATTCCCATATGTTGTGTCCTTTCTATATAGGGATATTAAGGGAAGACTAAATATATGTCAGCAACCTTTCTGGTGCACAACTTTAGTTCTAGTTGTGACATTTTCTTGCTGAGTCATTTGTTAAATGAGTTGCAGTAGGAATGTTTAGATGGACTACCAAAAGTAGGACCAGAGGCAGAAAGGGCCACCGTAATAGTCACAGAAAGATCTCTTGTTGTGTAACACCTCTTCATTTGATATACTGCATCCTCGTTTTCTTTCAATGCATAGACAGTTGTTGAGGTTAATGCATATTATTCTAGTAAACAGGTCTCTATTATTGAAAAACTCTTAATTTTGCGCAATAGTCTCTACTGATGTTTGGACCTACCTCATTTATTCTTTCCAATTTTCATATTTTCCTCTTTTATAAAGTAGAGGTCATGATGCAACAATCACACATGCCTTGCATGCCGTGTTTTATATTAATATTTTGCTACTAACTTTCGTTTTGATCTCATCTTCTGTTACAGAGCAAAAGCAACCAGATAACAGATCTTCTGGAAGACTTGAAACTGCTGAAAATTTACCTAAAGCCTGTCAGTCATCACAAGGTCATGAACTTTTCAAGCACTCTCTCATTAAGGAAACCAAGAATGAGCACCTGAAGAAAAGGACAATTTTTGGCGTAGAAATTCATGAAGAAAATCAAGTACAATCTGCTAGCTTTTCCAATGTGCAAATGTCTACTCATAAATCTCAACCACTTTCTCAGAGTTATACTGAACTTCTGCGAAACCTTGAGGCCTATCAAGGCAATATGCATATGGGAAGTGATGTCAGATCAGATTCAAGTTCAAAGAATGTACTTCCAGACCAAAATGTTCTTTGTAAAAGATCTCAGACAAGTACTAAAGATTGGACAAATACTTTCAATCGTGTGAATGACATGGATTGTAAATCAGCTGGATTAAAGAATGCCAGAGATACTTCTGGTGTATCTCAAACTGAAGCTGCTGGAAAAACACATGTATCTGGAGATTCTCAGAGGAAGCAGGAAAACCCCCGGGAAACATTGCCTTGGTTAGTCAGGAAATCACAGGAAAGTGTAGAGCAGACCAAAGGGAAGGGAAGTTGTTATCACTTAAATCTGGACTCCTTGCAGAATTACTCCCAGCAGTTTTTTAGAAGAGAAGACACAGCAGTCAACTCCTCTGAATTTATAGATCAGAGACGGGGAACCTTGTCATCGATATCCTCCAAAGGTTCTGAATGCCAGAAAGTTGAAGTTAGTGACAGCACTAAAATAAGGACAATTTTTGGTGCTCCAATTTTCAGTGCCTCCAAGGACTCGCATGCAGCCCGTTCTCTCTCAAAGGCCACTTTTCCTGATATTGACGGTGTTACTGCCACAATCATTTCAGGGGATGAGACTGTTTGTACAAAGAAGGTGGAAGCTAAGGATTTTGTTCAAGTAAAAGGACTAAATGGTTGCACTTCTGGTTTAAGGTATCAGATTGATTTGAACTTGTCTTTAGATGAAGAAGAGGCACCATCCGCACCTCCTCTTCCTCCAGCTGTGGTGAGGATTGCGACCACTGAGATAGACTTAGAGGCTCCAGCAGTTCTTGAATCCGAAGAAGAATGTGGGAATTCTAAACTTACATTAGAAGAATCTAACAAGTCGAGTGAAGAAGCCATGAGGGTTGCTGCAGAGTCTATAATTTCCATCTCAGCGTCTAGTTCTGTAAATGGAGATACGAATGATATGTTGCAAACTGAACCTAGTGACTGCCTCAAATGGTTTGCTGATTTGGTCTCCTCCCACTCTAGTGGCCAAGAATGCATTACTAGAAAGATCAGCTCAGGTACAGTGTCCGGGTTTGATGAGGAATCCATTCCCGATGGCTTTGATTACTTTGAGTTTATGACACTCAAGCTGGAAGATTTGAAGGAAGAAGAGTATTCCTATAAAATGCTGACAATGGAGAGCCATAATGACGAAGAAACGGGGGCCACTACCTTACTAAAACGGCCTCGAAGAGGGCAAGCAAGAAGGGGCAGGCAACGGAGAGATTTCCAGAGGGACGTTCTTCCTGGTCTTATTTCCCTGTCAAGGTATGAGGTGAACAAGGATATTCTGGCATTTGAAGAGCTGTTTAAAGCTAGTGGATCCTCTTGGCAGTCTAGCTTATCACATAGGAAAACCGGTAAGAGTGGCAGGGGAAGGCGTCGTTTAACAAATGCTGATCCTTCCCCAACAATTCCTGCTGATTGCACACCTCCAGCAATCCAGCCTTGTTCTAGTGAGATGGGGCTCGAGGAAAAAAGTCTAACTGGGTGGGGAAAGAGAACGAGGCGCTTGCCAAGGCAGAGATATCTAAACCACAATCTTACTCTTCCTCTGAAGCAATGTTGATGTGTAGGTTAAGACTCACATCACTAGTTTGAACCTTGCTGCAGACAAAAAAATCTGGGTAGAGGGGCGGGTCTATTATCCATCAAGTTCTAAACCGTGTGTCATCTGGCCCTCGGGGATTTCTCGTGATAAAAAAATGCTTAGGGAGGGGGGTGGAACGTCGGGGTATAAGAGCACCAAGGGTTATTGCAGCTTCTCTTAAGGGATCTCATGACCATTAGAGCTTATTTTGTACATTTCTGTGTAAAACTTAAATGTCACATTCACTGCTTCAATACACTATTGTAAGAGTTTATTAATAATGCTACATTATTATTTTACCTTAATAGAAATCAATCTAATTGGAAGTGAAATAGTTGGTAAAAAATTAGGAGTAAATTTGTGTCAAAAATATAACGGAATAGCTATATTTGAATTGAAAGTATAACATGAGATAGTATTTGATCGAAACTCAAAATATATTTTAATACAAGTTGTACGTATATTTAGTCCTTTTCCGCTGTGAAAATGACTCAAATGGTCCCTTTTTATATCACTAATTTCTTAAACCTTCTCATTTGTCACTTCCAAAATAATTTAATCATATTTTTCTTTGAGACTATTATAAGCAACTACACATGTGCTAATTGATTAGTACTGTTTTCTTTTGTCTTAAATATACTCTCTACAAGTTGGACATTATCTCTACATTTGTCACTTCCAAAATTATAATTTATTTTATTTTTCAATTGTAATTTATGATATATGCATCAACACAAATGTGATTATCAAAACAAATAATTAAGTTGGTTGGAAATACCAGAGTCTAGTTTCAACAACATGACGAGTCCAAACTCCCAATGAAATAATTCCAAATTTAAAAAAGCCTTAAAATTGGATGAAGAAAATAAGAAAACAAAACTACTTGTGTGGATTTAACCTAGGGTATTAAGGCCTTCTATATCAACATAAATTGAAGAAAATCACTGTCTTAATTTGACCTATAAATATTAGAGGTCCAATAATTAACCTGACTTTAGACACATCACATTATTTCTCATTATCAAACTTTATTATCTGATACTTTTTTCTTTTCATTCTCTCCAATTACTCATTGTTTTTTTAATTGTCTGACTTATAACGATAATTTAGGCCAGAAATCAACTTTTTTCAATTAAATACTAATGTGCTTTGATGTCTTATTATACTAAACATATACTTATCAAAATAGAAAAAATATAGGGAGAAACATATACTATATATTAGCGTGTAACCACTAATCAGTTGTTATCTTAACTGCACTTATTAATGAAGTTATTGAAGAAGTCAAATCTTTTAATTTGGTGATGCTCTACCAAAATGGCAAGTACTTATTTATTTGTCTAAAGTAATGGTATATTATTTGAATGTTAGTTTCTTATTTAGCTACTTGATATTTCTTTTCTCGAACACAATAGAAATTCATTAAGCTAATTAAAGATTCTGTCAACTAGACATACTCACATTATAATTTTGTTTAAATCAAACAAAATTATAGAAGGGACGAAGCTGCAAGTCTTGTCTAGATCTTATAATTTTGTTTAAATCAAAGATTTATTTATTTTAGAAAATAATTTATTTAAAGTTTTGTAAGTTATGTTTTCTTGAATTCAGAGTCAATAAACTTGACATTCTAATTCTATCTTTTATTTTTTAATTAGAAGTCTTGAATTCGAACCTTGAATATAAAATCATTTTTGTTAGATAGTAATTTGTATTCAATATGAACTTCACCACACACAAATTCGAACACCAGTAGGAATGACAATGAGGCGGGGCGGGGTGAGTTTAAGATGCGGAGTGGATTGAAGTGGTTTTTTAAAAAAACTAATGTGGGGCAAAGTGGGTTGGAGGTATATGTGTTTTTATGTGGATTCAAACTTAATTTTAACTTTTTACATGTTATAAGAGTGATAAAACATTATTATTAAGATAATTTCTTTAAACTACTAAAATATTCAAGATAATAAATGAAAATTGTTCAATAAAAAACAATATAATTTCTTACATATTTCCTAATTGACCTCTAAAAAATAAAGTTTTAAGTCACTATCCTATTAAATTAATACAACTTAAAGTAAAAATGAATTTATTTTTATGAATTTTATTTTTAGTACCAAACTTAACTAGAAAAAAAAAAATTAAAAAATTTATGTGGGGTGGAACAAATTAAAAAAAAATCGGGTTAAGCTCAACCCACCCCGCACCCCATTATGGAAAATCGACAAGACAATATTACATGGTGTTAGTGTTACTACTTGTTAATCAAATTCACAAATAAAATTATCTTTATAATATTTATTAAGTTTGATTTCAATTAAAAGCATAAATAATTAAATAGAAATATTAACCTAATTGTTTTTCAATGATCATAATAAAACACAAAATCTATGACAATATTCCATATGCTACAGCCTACGAAGTGATTCTCTAGAAATTTTAGGAAATATTTATTTTATGTAGTACATGTTTTATAAAGACAATTTGTATTTAAATGTTAATATTTCAAACTTTGAATACATTTTGAGTTTGGACTTTTGTTATTTTTAATACTCTATTTTATTTTTATTTTTTAATTAATTTTTATTTGGCCCACGGGCCGGCCCTATCCATATTTCTCAAGCCCCACAAATCAGCATGCTTGTTCAGGCCGAGATAAAAAACTCTTTTCTTAAATGGGCTCCAAAAATCTTAGCACAGCCCTATCAAATCACGGGTTATGCCAGACTTGCCCACTAACCTATAATGACGGCTCTAGTTTTAAGTCACTATCCTATTAAATTAAGGGAAAAAGGACAAATATACCCTCAAACTATCGTAAATGGTATATAAATATCTTCTGTCATACTTATGGGACTTTGATGCCCCTGTCGTCCAAAAACTGGAGCATATTTGCCCTTCTCTCTAACGGAAGACCAAATATGGACACGTGGTGCAATCCTACGGAGGGACCCATTTGACCAATTAATTAGACCCAAAATTGAAAAACCCATCCATTTTTATTTTAACCCACCTGTACATATTTGGTCTTCCGTTAGAGTGAAGGGTAAATATGTTCCAGTTTTTGGACGACAGAGGTATCAAAGTCCCAAAAATATGACGGAGGGTATTTATATACCATTTACGATAGTTCGGGTATATTTGTCCTTTATCCCTTAAATTACAACTTAATGAAAAAAATGAATTTTACTTTTAATATCAAACTTAACTAGAAAAAATAATATTAAAAAAATTATGTGGGGCAGGTTTATGCAGGCGGAGCAGATTAAAATTTTGAAGGTTAAGCTCACCCGGCCAAACAGAACATAAAATAAAAAAGAGGTCCTACCGGGAGTCGAACCCAGGTCGCTGGATTCAAAGTCCAGAGTGCTAACCACTACACCATAGAACCCTATTTGCTTAGTTACTTTATTATCTATTATTCTCAAAACCACCTGTTGGGGCTTGGGGAGACCGAATCACGGGGATCTCGCAGTTAATAGCAAGGCACACACTTCTCTTCGTCTCCAAAGTCCACCCACTGATCAGCTCCCGGAGATTAACGAAATCGGAAAACCAATCCAACTATTTTTTTATTTCCGATCAAAAAAATGTCTCAGAGCCTTAATCCGAATCCAACTTACGACGTGATAATCTTAGGCGCTTCAGGTTTTACTGGGAAGTACGTCATTAGAGAAGCTCTCAAATTCCTCAATGTTCCCTCTTCCCCCTTGAAGAATTTAGCCATTGCTGGCCGTAACACTTCAAAACTTTCCCAGGCTCTTCAATGGGCTTCCCGTCCAAACCCACCACCCGAAATCCCCATTCTCACTGCCAATACCACTGACCCATCTTCCCTCCGTGACCTTGCTTCACAGACTAAGATCATTCTTAACTGTGTCGGACCGTTTCGTCTATATGGTGATCCTGTTGTTGAGGCCTGTGCTGATTCTGGATGCGATTACTTGGATATTTCTGGGGAACCTGAGTTTATGGAGAGGATGGAGGTGAAGTACCATGATAAGGCTGTGGAAAATGGATCCTTAGTTGTTTCGGCTTGTGGGTTTGATTCTATTCCTGCTGAATTGGGATTGATGTTCAATTCGAGACAGTGGCTGCCGCCGGCTGTTCCTAACAGTGTTGAGGCCTACCTTAGTCTAGAATCGGACAAGAGAATTGTTGGAAATTTGGGGACGTATGAGTCAGCGGTGCTTGGTGTGGCTAATGTGGACAAATTACAGGAGCTGCGGCGGAGCAGACCAAAGAGGCCTCGTCCTGTGGTAAGGCTTCATTTCATGTTGATACTGATGATCTTGGTCTCAATTCCATTACCCAACCATCAATGTGAAGAGGCACTCTCTGTTTTGCCTCCTTAAATTGCAGTCATGGTAACATCTTAGTTTATTTAGTCATAAGGAACTCCCAATGGAAGGACAAATTGACAAATATAACTCAACCCCCTCCTACGTGTGCATCCCAATGTTGAGGTTATGTGAACTTTAACGGGGATTTCGAGACACGCAAGCTAACTCATACACCATGGTTATCAACAGAACAAAGCCTTAGCCCTTACACAGCTCATTGGAAAAAAAATATAACTCAATATTTATGTGTTACTTATAAATTTGTATCTGGCTTCTCTAGTTCAGGGTATCCGGCAACTTTAGCATTCTTTGTGGAGGAAATTTTACATAAATTCAAATGGTCTACTACATAGCCATATCAGAAAAAATTGAAGTTGATAAACTGGGAGTGTGCTTCGCAAGCAATATATCCCCTGTGATTTTAACTGATTGAAACTTAAGTCTTGTGTCATGGGATATGGATAAATATAAGTTGAACCAATTTGTGAGTGGTATTAAAATGTGATTACTGCTGTGAGAACCTCCAGATTTATGATTCACCCTTTTCTTCCTCTATGAAAGCATTCACATATAAATATGTACACTCAGTTTCATGAATCCATCAGTCTACTTGCTACGGCCAACAACTATTTGATGCAGTCTGGTCCTGTGGTGTGTTAATTATGTGGCAGGGAATGATGCTAAATGAGAAGTGATTTTGTCTTTGAAAAGATTGCATCAGTATTGAGAAAGAGTAATGGATTTTTTTTTGTTCTCTTGTTTCACTGGAAGAATACTGTAGGTTAAGAAGCAATTAATCGTTACAACTCAGAAATCAATTAATCAGTATGTGTTTGAAGATGTAAACTGCAATCAAAGTCCATCATGTTAAGGTTGTTTCCTCATTTTGCTGAATGTTCGCATCATTATAAAAATGTATTTTACATGTGGAACTTTGAGAACCAATTAACTCTTTCCCTAAAATGTGTGTCATAGTCAATATGTGATGATGCTGATGAGTATATGGTAGAAATTCGTAACCTTATGATGGATAGCTCGAATCCGTGTATGACAGGGATCAACATTTTTATTACATGCATACTTTTAATAGAGATTCATTGTTAGAGATGGGCTTATTTGATACCTGCAACATTTGCTAGATTACTCATTGCACAAAGCCATACTATGTACCATGCTGCTGTGGTACAGTAATTTTCAGTGTTTCCTCTGTAAAATAACACATTATATCTGTGACACATATTCACTCACTCTCTAATATTTTCCTGTTTGTTTTAGATTCCTGGTCCTCCTCCTCCTAAAGGTCCGTTGATGGACCACCTAAAGGAAGTTGGTGTTTGGGCTGTAAAGTTACCATCAGCAGATGCAATTGTAGTCCGAAGAACATTTTCATGTTTGGCTGAAAATCCTCATGGTTTACCTGGTGTTAATGAAAGCACTGAACAAGTTGAGAGGAGGGAGGCATTTTGGTCAAGCATAAAGCCAGCTCACTTTGGTGTGAAGATAGCTTCAAAATCTCCGTTAGGAGTTGTTCGTTTCATTATAGTCGGGCTGTTCATTGGTCTCTTTGGTAAAACTGGTTTAGGGAGGTGGCTGCTATTGAAATTCCCTTCATTGTTCAGTCTTGGATGGTTCAGGAAAAAAGGTCCAACTGAAGATGAAGTGGCAAGTGCTACCTTTAAGATGTGGTTTGTCGGACACGGGTTTAGCGATGGCAGTTTTGCATCACAAGGAAACAGGAAGCCTGATACAGAGATAATTACAAGAGTAATGGGACCTGAGATTGGTTATTTAACAACTCCAATCATTCTTGTCCAGTGTGCTCTAATTTTGCTCAAGGAACGAAACAATCTTCCAAAAGGAGGTGTTTTCCCACCTGGGATTGTGTTTGGCCCAACCGACCTCCAAGATAGGCTTCAACACAATGGAATATCCTTTGATGTTATTTCAAAGAAGACAATCTAACTAAATGGTAGTGTTCCCTTCTATTCACATGGGAAAAGTTGAACTTCCAATAAAGGGAGAATGATACTAGTTACTTATGCTTTCATTATGTGTTTTTCTTCCAGACGTGTTTCTGAATGTTTATATGCTTGCTTAATACCTTAAGGTGCTTCCTCGACATTTGTCTTTCCGTATTTAGATTACTGGATAAGCTCTACTTTGTTTATCAATTTGTTAGGTCTGTTAACTCCTGTGGATCTCCGATATCAGGAGCTTCCACTTTACACCTATAACCTTGCTATAATTGACTGCATTTGATTCTTATTGTGCTTTAACTTATGCGTGTGTTGTTGGCCTGGCCTGCAATCTTTTGACTTTAACAGCATACGAATTGCAGTTACAATTATTTTTACAAGCAAAGGATCAATAGGAATGGCGTAGATACATCATTTTTGTTCTGCTGTTAATGTTTCGATGAATTTCCTCAGCCTCTTCTCTGAGCTCCCTCCGATTTCCTTGGCCTTCCTAGCTTGTTTCCTCACTTTCATTGCATTTACCTTCATATTAACATCTCCCATTAAGTTTTTCACCATCTCTGCAATCTCCTCACCATTCACTAGATTTTCCTCACCCCAACCCCATTCTTCTACCCACTTCCCCAATCCTGCCTTCTCTACAACTTCTGCATTCAACTTTTGATCACCATGCTGTGGCCACGCCATCATTGGCACTCCTGACCAAGCTGCATTCATCACTGAATCCCATTCGCACTGGTTCACGAAAAGTCCAATGGCTGGATGGACCATAATAGCTGCCTCATAATCCCCTGGTTTCATTATTTTCCCTTTCTTTTCCATCTCTACCAGGACTGTATTCCCAAACAACTCTAGAAGCTCTTCTTTTAGCACCCATAGAAACTTATATCCGCATATCTCTAGTCCTTCTCCTATTTCTCTTAGTTGTTGTGCAGAAATCGGCTCTCTAGTACCAAAGTTAACATATACAACTGATTCAGCAGGTTGTTCATCTAACCATGAACACTGATTGTCTTCTCCTAGGTTGTAATTTCCCACAGGACCAACAGGAAAAACAAGTGGAAGTGAACTGGTTATTCTTCCATCATCGAGGGAAGCAATTGTTTCTGGTTCAAACCAGTCAAAGGTGTTCAGAAAGACACCAGTCACTTGAGGAAGAGCTCGAGTATTTGGCAGCAAGTAGTCTTTCAATACATAGTTTGATGGTGAATCGTCCAGCCATGAACGGGGGATGCTTGATTTTGGAACTGATCCTATACCTGGAATCTCAAGATTGCCCGAGCAGTACTTAAATGCATCAGGATCTTTGGATAACAGTACAGGAAGGTACGCTACAGTAGAGTAAAATTTAGCTGATGTCGTGGAGATATTGTAAAGAGGAATATTGAGATTATTAGCTATTTGTGAAAGACTAGATGCAAGAATAAAGTCTGAGACAATAGCAGAAACTGGTTCATCCAAAGAAGACACCAGAGGGCCGAGCTGGTGAAGTGAGTTACTAATAGCATCAATTTGCATGATGAATGGATCACTAATTGAACAAGTAGAGGTATTCAAAGGAAGAATTTGAAAATCTAGTCGATTGATTTCTGGGTGATTGGCGAAAAAGTTGTTGATCAAGATGGACTCTGTGGTAGATATTTCAAGTAGCATAGTGATGAAGGTGATTCTACATCTGTGTGAAGCTAACATGGAAGCTAATCGAAAAAATGGAACCATTTGTCCCACTCCCAGACCACTTGGGAGAAATAATATGTGAACTGGCTTTGCATAGTTGACAATAGAATCAGACATCTCCATGGCTGAATTGAAGAATGATTTCTGCAGAAACAGAGTGATTAATTAGATGTTTTTAAAAAAGATTAAGGCGTGGCCCCCATCATATAAGTTTAGTACAATTAGGTATTTGATCGCTTTCATATGTTTGTTTGGTAGTTTGAGGAACAGTGAAGGAATCAACTTTGGCATCTGAAACTCTATATTATACATGGTGAATGTGATTGTGAGGGCTTCGGGCATTATGCGCAGCTAAGAACAAAGCAAAAATTATCAGGTTTATAGTAGTTGTTACAAATGTTTTCAACTGGAAAATAATTGTTTAACCCAAACACCAGGGGAGAGTAATCTGAAATTTACTAAAGTAAAGCACAGATTTTAGTCCAGAGAAATGCCAAATCAATTTGTAATTACTAATTTATGCTTAGTTAATCATCTATTAATCATTTTTTCGCAACAATAATCACCTAAATTACACTAAATTTTCAAAAAATAGAGTTTAACTTTCTTCTTGAACTCCTCACAATTTGAGAAAAAATAATTTCGAACCACAATGACCGAGTCCGAAATTTCACCTTCCAATTTCACTCCATTTACTTTTTTGTAAAATTTTCCCTTTTACATTTATGAGCATTTGTTTGTGGATTTTAGTTTCCGAGTTGGATGCAAAATGAAAACTGAGTAGTACTTATTAACTTGACACAAGGATTAAGAAACACTGCAAAATGAAAGCTGAGTAGTACTTATTAACTTGACACAAGGATTAAGAAACACTGCAAAATGAAAACTGAGTAGTACTTATTAACTTGACACAAGGATTAAGAAACACTAAATGATAGGGGTAATTTTATCAAATCACCCTTATTAAATATAAGTTATCTAATATTGAAAAGGAAAGTGTTAAATGGCCAGAAAATTAAAAAAATATAATATTTTTTTATTTTTAAATAAACTAATCTTTTTTTCATTTTTTAAGTTAAAATGTATTAAAATTAAAAGGGTAAAAATGTTTTAAAAGGTAAAATAACATAGATAATTTCTGGCCAATTTTTTTTTTCCTAAAATTATAGTAGGGCTCTACAATATCTACTATCATGAATTTGATTGGATCGTAAAGAAATTTTTTATATTTTGTGCCTCATCAGTCATCACACAACTTGTGCTTTAATAACAAATGTAAAATAAACATAAAATTATATATTACTCATTGATTTTATAAACTGAATAATTATTGTTGGACATTCCAAATAATATAATGGACAAATAAATATGGACTATGGGAGTAGTTAATTTTCTGTTATGTTGCATCAAATCATTTAAATGATAATTATAGCTATGAGTACTCGTTTATTAATTACTTGAAAAATAAAAGCAAATTACTTATTATTACTAATGATCAAAATATATATATATATATATATATAAAATAATGATCCTAATCTAAAGTAGTTGTCAATAATAAAGAAATATAAAATTAAATTATGTGGTACCCAACAAGCAGGAGAGAAGAAGAGAGAGGGTCACAGAGAATCTAGAAAATGTGCTACAAATACCTATGTCTTTCAGTTCCTCAAAAGACCAGAAAAATAAAATCTGTCAAATATTTTATTTTATTCATTTAGATACTTCTTTGTTTTGTTATATAACTATCAAAGATAGCCAATTGGGTAAAGAAATGATTGAAAGGTGAAACAAAAAAAAAAAAGTATATGAAGAGACCACATTTTTGAAGTCATTGCTTTTTCAAAAGACTTCATTTTTTTTTCTCTGTAGAGAGAGAAACAAAGAGAGAGATCTTAATCTTTTCTGGGATCTCTCTAGCTTCTTTTGATTGATCACACTACAAGGGTACTTTTTTTTTTAATTTAAATTTTATTATATGGTGTTTTTAATTGAATTCTTCATTGTGGATATGATTTTTTTGTTTTTAAGGTTTGTGAAGTGACAACACAAAGGTTGTTGCTTTTCTTGTTTTGGGTGTGTAGGGTTTTATTAAAAAGGAATTTCTGTGACAAAACAGAATTCTTATGCTTGTTTGTTCTTCTGAGACTCAAGATTGAATTTCAAGTTGTTAAGAAGAGGAGTTATAAGAGATTTTTTTTGAGGTAATTTAAAATTTTCACTTTATTAATTTCTTTTATGTTGTTTACTTGTTTTTCAAGTTTTATTCTCTGTTTGCCTTTTGAGCTTTCATGTATTGGATTTGATCTTTATGTTTTGATTATTTGAAAGGAAGAAAATAAAAGAGAATTGGGAAATTGGACCAGAAATTTTTTTTACTGATATTTCATACCTTTTTTGGGCAAAATCGAACAAGGAATTTTTATTTTATTTTTTCATGGAAAAGTAAGGAATTAATTCATAGATTGCATTGCCTTCAATTCCAAAATTTGACTTGAAAATTGAATAATTTTATTGTTATATACTTGTTAACCCATCAGAAGTAAGCAGGCTTTGATATGTTGATGTTTGTTTTAACTTCTGTAAATATTGAACCTCACTGGCAATTTGACAGGGTGTATCGTGCCTGAGGAATTCCTCACTTGGCCTCCGTTATGATTGTATATTTGTATGTCCAAAAATGTTGTAATTGGTGTGCAAAGAGATAGCAGTTATACATGAATGCATTGGGTTGGTATACTTGTTTTGTAAGACGAAAAAGTTATGCCTATGGTTCAAAAAATGAGAGAAGTAGAAGTATAATGCAAGATCAACGGAAGCACTTTCCGTGATCTGAAGACATATGTTTTAATTTTGGAATTTCCTTTTCATTCGCATAGCCAGAAGATTTCTTAGCATCGTGGATCTTACTAGAATTTTCAAGCGATTACTCTGGCTTGTTGAACTGAAGTAGATTGGATTGACTTTTTTTTTTTTTTACTGAGCTTGCAACTGTGTTATAATCCCTCTAAAAAATTTGCAAAGATTGTAATAGTCTGATTTAGAGTCCGTTAAGTCTTATTCGTGGTGTTTGATCTTTTTGCTGTCTAGTTTGCAGTTTTTTAGTCTATTTTTCTCTCTGTTTAATTGTTTTACTGACTTAATCATTTTTCTACCCCTTGTATGATTGCAGGAATGGGCACTAAAGTACAATGTAAGACGTACTTGCCAGGATTTTGCTCCATGAGTGATCTAAATAACAACGGAACTAATACCCCATGGCTCTTAGATCATGAAAATAAGTCGAGGAAAAGAAGTCAGTGCACTGATTCAATTTTGTCGTCGCAACCAATTGATGGATATTCGGGATGTGACAGAGAAAAAATGAGGCAGACAATTTTGGAGCATGAAACAATTTTTAGGCACCAGGTACATTGACTTTTAACTATTTCTCACTCAAATGGTTGCATTTCTATGGAGGGCTAAAATAAAGAGATCGTAGTTTTAGCATTTATGTGATCTTGATGTGGTTTACACGTACAGATCCAAGAACTCCACCGGCTATATAGAAGACAAAGAGATCTCATGAATGAACATCAAAGGAAAGAAATGCTTAACAGTCAAATGAAGATATCCCAGTCTAGTCCCTCATTGTCTCATTTTCCTTCATTGGATTCTATAGCTGGCCAGCTATCAACGAAAGATGCTTCTAAGTACAAATCATCCTTTGATTTTATAGAGAACGATAGTAGGTCCATTCATTTCTCCCCTCAAGTCACAAATAGTTCAAGGGAATGTGAACCTCACCAGCCTGGTAGCAGTTTGTTCCAGAGAAAAATGTTCAACTCTAGATATGTAGTTGAAGAGTGCGCGAATAACGAAGAAGAACAAACTACTATGAAACAATTGGGATTAGCCGGCATTCAAGGGAACCCTGTTGAGGGAATTTATC